>JAWQFJ010000350.1:0-68375 GCA_034096865.1 Theodoxus fluviatilis
TCTCTTACCTTAGCAGAGAAATAATTGAAAAGGGGAAACATGGTCTACAAATAGAACCAAACGGGGTTGAGATATTTTTATTGCTTTTCGTTGATGACATTGTCCTGTTGTCAGATACTGTACCTGGTCTCCAAAATCAAATCAACAGTCTCAAAAGAGCAGCGGATAAGCTTGGACTAATTGTGAACACAGATAAAACGAAAGTTGTCATTTTTAGAAACGGTGGTTACGTGGCAGCTCATGAGAAATGGACGCTTGGTAACGACAGATTGGAAGTGGTCAGTCAATACAAGTATCTGGGTGTAACACTAACCACAAGATTATGTACCAATACGATTATGACAGATATTGCAGGAAGGGCTAAAGCAGCCGCTATTCAAGTTTTGAAGTCGCTGCGGAAATTAGCATTTGTCACCCCTGACGTACTGTTCAAGGTTTTTGATGCGCAAATCCAGCCAATATTGCTTTATGGTTCGGAAGTGTGGGGCTTCAGTGACTGTAAACGCATTGAAAGTGTCCATTTGTTTGTACTGAAGTGGTTTTTGAATGTTTCAGCCAGAACCCCGAATGTAATGATATACGGTGACACAGGTAGATACCCGTTATACATAAATGCTATCGTAAGGTCGATCAATTATTGGTTAAAAATAATTAGCATGGACCAACACAGATATCCATTCAGAGTGTATCAAATGATGTGTAACTTACCTGAAGGTCAACTCAATTGGGTAACAAGTATAAAAACTCTGCTCTACAAATACAACATGGAAAGAGAATGGACAAGACAAGCTGTAGAAAATAAAAGAGCATTCCTTAAGAATCTCAAAGAAAAATTGGTAGCTGATTTTGATAGTGAGTGGAGGCAAACGTTACAAGATAGCAATCGGTATTCCTTCTACAGACTGTATAAAACTGTTCGAGAGCAAGAACCATATTTGTACGCATTAGATAAGAAATGTTTTAGAGATGCTTTGATACGGTTCCGATTTGGAGTCAGTGACTTGTATGTTCACAAACATAGATACAGTCTCCCGACTTTCTATAATGTTTGCCCTACATGTGTAGAGGAGGAGGAGACTGAAGTGCATTTTCTGTGTCATTGCCCTGCTTTGTGTGGACTACGAGAAAGATTTTTAATGCCATTTCCGCATCTCGATGTAAATGAGACTATCAAAGAGCTTCTAGCAACCAATGACTATGCTACGATCCGTAGAGTGAGTATGTACATTTACCATGCATTTAAGATGAGAACGGAAGGAATGGAAATGTTAAGTATAAATCATTATATTTTCGAAGACTAGTGCTACTACGTAGGCCTATACCAGTAAACACTGTTTCCCTCGATACTGTGTCCATTCACATAGTACTATCCAGAATCTTCTCGATACCGCATTGCTATATAATGTAAATTTTTTCACCTTGCAATGGGCCGGTGGCCTAAGCAATAAAGTTTTTCGTTCGTTCGTTCGTTCGTTCGTTCTCTCTCTCTCTCTCTCTCTCTCTCTCTCTCTCTCTCTCTCTCTCTCTCTCTCTCTCTCTCTCTTCCTCCCTCTCCCCCTCTTTCTTTCTATGTGCATAGGCACACAAACAAGCACGTACACAAATGCACCAATTGAAACAATTAACTCTTCACATCGTTCCACACAGCCGAATCTGGGACAAACAGTACGCTACTGAAGCACTGAAACTGTTGAAAACTGCAGTCACGAATCGTTTCCTACAACATCATTCGGGATACCGGTTAACTCATCCACACACAGTTCATGCTCCCGTAGGCGTAAGCACTTTCTTTCTCAACGCCAGTCGGTTTGTCTCAAAAGCGCCACGTGAAAACTGCGTGACAAGTACATGAGCGCCGATTGGCTGGCCATGAACTGCATGACAAGTACACGTGCGCCGATTGGCTGGCCATGAACTGCATGACAAGTACACGCGCGCCGATTGGCTGGCCATGAACTGCATGACAAGTACACGCGCGCCGATTGGCTGGCGATGCGCGCGGTGGGCGGTGCTGCGAACGGTTAATTCCTTTAAAAAGTCACGGACTTAACATGAAGTACACTGACCCAAATAAATCATTATTCGCTACTTCTCACGTCCATTTTGATCGAGCAGCTTAAACGAATGTTGAGGTCTTTCTTAGCCAAATAAAACTGATAGGCCCTAAAACTATACTCATTCATTCATCATTAATTTATGTTTCATTCATTCATCATTCCTTCCTTCCTTCCTTCATCATTCATTCATTCATTCGTCCCATCTTGACTACTTGCAGACGGGGCATTGACTAGAACAACAGGGGCATAAGGCCAGCGGACCTTGAATCACTCGCTGCCATGAGTACGTACAACGTCTTCACCAACTTCAGCAGTGGCTATGTGCTGGAGGTGGTGGCAATCAACAAGACGCCGTGCGAGAGCGTCCTGCTGCTGCCAGGAGAGAACCTCTGGAACCCCGTTCTTCGCGGCATCCTCTACTTCCTGGGTCTTGTCTACCTCTTCTTGGGGGTAGCCCTGGCCTCCGACGTCTTCATGAGCAGCATCGAGGTCATCACCAGCCAGAAGCGCATCATCGTGCGCTGGGATGAGGAGAAGCAGGAGAAAGTGGAGCGTCAGGTGCTCTTCTGGAACGAAACCGTGGCTAACCTGACGCTGATGGCCCTGGGAAGCAGTGCCCCCGAGATCTTGCTGGCCACCATCGAGACAGTCATCAACATAAACTCAGAGACGGTGGAAGACGCTCTGGGAACCTTTACCATCATCGGTAGTGCGGCCTTCAACCTACTCATCATCACCGCCATCTGCATCGTGACGGTGCCCAAACCTGATGTCAAGTACATCAAGGATGTTGGGGTATTCATACTAACGGCGATATGGTCCGTATGGGCATACATTTGGATGCTGCTGGTCGTGTCCTACATAACCCCCAACTACGTCGACCCATGGGAAGCCTGGGTCACTCTGCTTTTCCTCCCCACTTTCGTCATCATGGCCTACTGTCAGGATAACGGCTGGTGGTGCAGAAAGCGCAAAGTGGAGGATTCAGAGGATGAGTCGGTAGGTACCTGGAGTGGGGTGATTCAAATGGTGTATCAAAGCGTTTGCTTGTTTGTGTGCCAGTGCCCATGGAGAGGGAAAGGATGATGATATATATATATATATATATATATATATATATATATATATATATATATATATATATATATATATATATATATATATATATATATATATATATATAAGGATCAAACGAACGAGCAAACAAACAAGCCTTTACTCAGCTTCAAATTTTCGGCTGATCGCCTTCCTCAGGAGCATACTGAAGGGTTTGACAACTCACCACATATCTAACCCTGAGGCTTGAGAAGAGTTCAAGCACGCAAGGGCACGGGAAAGGGGACATAACAGAGGAGTGAATACAGCTCAAGCAAAAAAACAACAGGCATGGGAGATGAGTAAAAAATAAGGTGATGGGGGAGTAGGGGGGGGGGGGGGCGAGGGAGGGGGAAGCGGGAACGTGTGGATGGGGAGTCATGCCAGTAGGCTCGCTAGAGAGAGAGAGAGAGAGAGAGAGAGAGAGAGAGAGAGAGAGAGAGAGAGAGGAGAGAGAGAGAGAGACAGAGAGAGAGAGAACGAACAACGAACAAACAGTTTATTGGGAAGGCCTCCGGCCCATTCCAAGTACGAATTGAACAATCAATGGATACCCAAATATAGCTTGCGGATCATTTGCGTCTTATCAACTGAAAGTGTTTTTCTAATCCTCCAAAAAGTAAGCATTGTATTCAGGTAACTTCTCGGCTGATGATCTACGTTGAAAAGCTCTGTATAAATATACACTTGTAGCACAATATCACTCTTGTTACTCAATAAAGCTCTCATGGGATTTATAGAAGACTGAGCAAGGTGTACCAGTAAGTACCGTTTTCTTAAATCCTGTAACGCAGGATATTCAAACACGAAATGTAATTCATCTTCATCTTTTTCTCTACACAATGGACACAGTGTTCCGTATGATTCTTTCTTGTATCTAAATTTATGAATGTACAAGGCGGTGATACCCATCCTGAAGCGAACAAAAATATCCCTGAACATCTTTTATCATTACAGCTTAGTTTTATTTCTTTGTAAAAGGAATACCTATTGCTTCCTGTCAAAATATTCATTCACTGAGTACGAAAAAGGGCAATCATTCTCTCTCTTAGGCTCTTTTATTTATATAAAAAATATCATTTGAAGTGGCCTTGTTCAACCAAAAACTTTCCAAACTAAACTTAATCAACAATTCCCTAACCATTGAAGCCCACGAGGTGCAATATTGTGGTAGACTACACATCATGTGATATACCTTTTTAGGTAATCTCTCATTTTCCATGTTAAAGATCTTTAACCAGTACTTAATGCTTCTGAGCGTGGCATTGATGCACAATGCAAAACGCCCCGTCTCGCCATAGCACATTATTAGGGGTACGAGATGCAACATTCAACAATAATTTGATACCAAACAAATGTACACCCTCTGTAACCTTACATTCATTAACTCCCCAAACCTCTGCTCAATACAGCCTGAGAAGAGCGTATACAAAGTTTAGGAGTGAATTTTATTCCAAGATATTTATATTCATTTGTAATTTCGAGTTCTTCATCACCAAGAAACCATTTCTCATGAGAAGCAGCATAACCACCCGATCTAAATACAATAACTTTTGTTTTTCTAGTGTTTATGACAAGGCCGAACCTTTCTGAAGCTTTCTTCAGAAAATTGATTTGGTTCTGCAATCCTATTACTGTATCCGAGAAGACTATCACATCGTCCGCAAAAAGTAGTATGCACAAACTAGGAGTTTTTGGTATGAGCTGCACACCATGTTTTGCATTTCCAGATATTTCATCTACTAAAGAATTTATCATAATCGAGAACACAAAAGGACTGATTTTGCAACCCTGTTTCAATCCTATAAAACCCTCAAAGAACCGAGAATGCCCCTGGGCCCCGCGTCATGACCACTAGCCACAGCAGAATGTAAGAGTGAGAGAGAGAGAGAGAGAGAGAGAGAGAGAGAGAGAGAGAGAGAGAGAGAGAGAGAGAGAGAATGAGAGAGAGAGTGAGAGAGAGAGAGAGAGAGAGAGAGAGAGTGAGAGAGAGTGAGAGAGAGAGAGAGGTGGGCATGGCAGGCAGACTGCCAGACAAGCAGACGAACAGACAGACAAGCAGGCTGACAGACAAGTAGACGGACAGACAGACAAGTAGACAGTCAGACAGATAAGCAGACTGACAGACAAGCAGACGGACAGACAAGATGACGGACAGACAGCCAAGCAGACAGTTAGACAAGCAGACGGACAGACAGACAAGCAGACTGACAGATAAGCAGACTGCCAGACAAGCAGATGGACAGACAGACAAGCAGATGGACAGACAGAGAGCAGACGGACAGACATGCAAGTAGGCAGACAGACAAGCAGACAGGGAGACAGACAAGCAGACGGACAGACAGCCAAGCAGACGGACAGACAGCCAAGCAGACAGTTAGACAAGCAGACGGACAGACAGACAAGCAGGCGGACAGACAGACAAGCAGACGGACAGACAGACAAGCAGACGGACAGACAGACAAGCAGACGGACAGACAGACAAGCAGACGGAGAGACAGACAGCCGAAAAGTCAGGAAATCATCACTCACTCTGGCAGGACGACCGTTTCTTTGTGACACTTTGTCTCGACCCGTTCGACTATTTCTTTTGTCCTCTGTGTACGTTTGTGTTTGCATTTGCGCGCGGGTATGTATGCGTGACTGAGTGTGTGTGTATGTGTGTGCGTGCGTGTGTGTGTGAATGTGTGTGTGTGTTTGCGTGGGTGAGTGTGTGTGCGTGCGAGCGTGCGCGCGCGCGCGTATGTTTATGTGCGCGTGTTTACTGTGTGTTTGTATACGTGTGTGCGTATGTGATGTGCACGTGTGTGTATTTGTGTGTGGGCATGTTGTGTATGTGTGTGTGCGTGCGTGAGCGCGCGCGCGCGTGTGTATATGTTCGTGTGTGTGTGCAAGTGGAAATATGGGTATCCATGTGTATAGATCTTTAGGCGTCAACGTGTGTGTTTGTGCATGCGTCATGTGTGTGTGTGTGTGTGTGTGTGTGTGTGTGTGTGTGTGTGTGTGTGTGTGTGAGGGGGGGGGGGAGGCAGACAGACAGACAGACAGACACACAGACAGACAGACAGACAGACAGACAGACAGACAGACAGACAGACAGACAGACAGACAGACAGACAGACAGACAGACACAGACAGACAGACAGACAGACAGACAGACAGACAGACAGACAGACAGACAGACAGACAGACAGACAGACACACAGACAGACAGGCCGGGAAAGAAAGACAAAGACCGGGAGAGAGAGAGAGAGAGAGAGAGAGAGAATCAGAGAGAAAGAGAATGAAATATAGAAAGAGAATGAAAAAGTGAGGGAGGGATATACCCGATTTTCCTTTTATGGATGATAAAAGGATATGTTGATTTATGTAATGATATACTATGCTGTGTTGGGTTTGTGAGTTGAGTAGTATTGTGTCGTGTTATGTCACATGTTATGTTATGCTGTGCTGTGCTGTGCCTTGTGCTGTGCTGTGCCTTGTGCTGTGCTGTGCTATTCTGTGCTGTGTTATGTTTTGCTTTGTGATGCTATGTTGATTTCGACTTCGTCTGTGCGAAGTAATGAATGCATGCTATGCGGCCATTGCAGAACGTGCGCGTGTTGGTGCCCCACGCTGCAGCAGTGACTGGACACGTACACAAGGAGCTGCACGTGCTGGAGCACGAGCGAGCACAGCGCATGAGGTGACTTTTGATTTCCCCACAAGCACAATTATGCAATGTTTTCTCAGAAATTAGCCAAAGCCTGCTGCTCCCCGTCATCACTGCAGTAGGACATACTTCCTCGCCAGCGAGGGCTGTGCTGTCATAGGTTATCTGTTTGGGTCTCTAAGCTTGTACGTGTCTGAAAATGATTGTGTTGGAAAGATCTTCATCATTAGCAGCTACGAATCTAATTGTACACAATCATCAGATAACTTTAGAATGCCCTCGTTAGACACAGTCGCGACTTTCAAAAATCAAGTCTGCTGAAAATGCTTCCGTTATGATGAGAGCTGTGTCTGATGATTTCGTAACAGTCAGAAAATTTTCAGGGTAGCCTCAGTAAGCCTAGATTTGCACAAACACGTATGTCATGACGGTCCATTACGGTATTTGCATGGAGGCTTCTAAGGTTTACTAAAATCTCTCGGACATGTATAGCTAGGGTCTCGTTTGATCTTGTCATTCGAACACGGTTCTCCTGATCTGACGAATGCCAGCGTTTTAGAAATCGACACAAAAAGAGTTGGTGGACTGCAGTGTTCATGGGGTTTTAATAACAGCAACCCGTTCCCTTGCAGTACTGACCATTTCGCCGGCGCTCAGTTGTGAGTGTGCCTGGGTCGTTGTCTATCGCAATATTTCTTCGTCATGGAATGCTTCTTGTGGTTCACATTGTATTCTCGTCACTTCCACAGGGGAAAAGGACACCAGCTTTGATGCGAACAATCTTTGGCTTTATGCGAACAAATGATAAAGTTCACTGTTTGGATCGATATACAATGCGTTTTCTTTATACTTTTCTTTCCTTGGAATAGGTTTGGCTGGGTCATCAGTATTTTGTCATTACCTAAGTTTTGTGATCTCGCAAATACATCTTGGGGTCAACAGTTTCCCATCATGTTGCATGAAATTTGGATTCCCGCTGTGGGTTTTTTCCCTGATTATGTTACCAGTGCATCTATCAAATAGCTGAATGTGAAATTCTGCGTGTTTAGCTATTCAATACTAAATTCGAGATAACAGATTAAATGAAAAATCAGTTTTGAATTCTTCAAGACTTGAATATATATTCAATAAGAACTCAAAACAGTTATTCAAGAATAATATCAGGTATAAGCCAAAGCTGCATGTCTCTATTTGGCCTAGGATTTGCATACTCGTGTGAAATTAACAACTCACATATTTTTATAGTTGTGCATTGAAAAAAAGGTCTCCGGATCGCCCTGCACATCCAATCAGAATATAATGTTAGTTTATTCGTTGTGAGGTAAATGAATGTCAACTTGGAAATCACATCCGAAGCAACGTAGAAAATAACGATCACCGAAGAATAAATTCTTAGAAAAGTCCGAAACGAACGAATGGAGAGACACGTCAAACATGAGGCGGGTGAGCAGCACGACAGGAGGCGGGTGAGCAGCACGACAGAAAAGAGAAGAAACAGGGAGAAAACAAAGCGGCTGTTTAATGCAGGAATGGAGAACTGCTTGGGGGCAAAGGCCAACATGCCGAGATTCAGGCAGGGTGGTGGAGAAAAGTTGTTGCCATTTAGGAGGGTGTGCCTGTGTCTGGCGCCACGAATTCCCACATCACCCACCTCGTCCTGGCTGGCAGTGAGCTGCCGTTTCCTCCACTTTCTTCCCATTCTTCCTCCCCGAGGTATCTCTGTCCCCCCCCCCCCCCCCCCAACCTTTCTTCCACACATCCCCTTCCCCCTGCCCATCCATCTGGTTGATACCTAGCCTCCTACATGTTTTCCTCACAACTCCCTTTCTTCCATTTCCCCATCCACTCCCCCTCTTCTCATCCTTCCTACATGATTTCTCATTACCCCCCCCCCCCCCCCAATCTCCAACCCTTCCCCCTGTCCACCCATCATGCTTGTACCTAGCTTGCTATACATGTCCTTCACAAATCTCTTCCTCCAATTTCTACGCCCCGCACCCCACACCCATCCCACTTTTGCTTCCTACTCCCACCTACCACTGCTGAACATCCAAGATATCGAGTCCACCGGACATCTCACCCCTCATCTACCTCCCTTTTCCCGCCAAACCCCCCCCCCCCCCCTTCCTTGGACCACCTTCTGAGCATCTTGTGCTCCCCGCCACCACCACCACCCCTCCCCCAACAAATCCTTTTCTTCTTCCATCCTACCCCACATCCAAGCTAGGTCTTACTTTTCCTGGATAGTGGGCGACCATCGCAGTTACCCCCACCCCCACCCATTTTATCTCTCTTCCACTCCAACCACTTCTACTTTACCCCGCTGCACGTCATTTTCTCTCTTCCAACCTCCTAACCCCCACCCACATTCCCATTGCCACATTTACTTGCCTTCTGCTTCACATCCTCCCCCTCGTCAGGTCTCCGTGTCTAGGTGAGGGTAGGCTGCGCAGAACTGACATTTCACCAGGCAAGAACCTTTTCTTCGTAGGTGCAGCTCCGTGTGAACGACATTGCCAAGACGTTGTTCCATTCCAGTCTATCTCCATTCCTCTTTGAGGACAAAGCTGGCAATCATCATGTATGAAAAATACTTCTCTTCTCATAGCACGTGTTTCCCTTCCGATATCCCGTTAGGGGGGGGGGTGGGTTTAATTTATATATTCCATGCAAAATGCATAGTGTTTCGGCTGGTTTGGCTCGGGGTCTACGAAACCTTGAGAGGAACATCAATCAGAATGAAATCGATAGATCTGTCGCTGGATTCCATGAATATTGATGTCTTAAGAAAGGTATCGACGCACACAGGAAACAAATCACATGTATTTCCTTGTGGAACTAAATAATATGGAAATCAATCAATCAGTCGATCAATCAGTCGATCAATCAGTCAGAATATCAGTCAGTCAATCAATCAGTCAGCCAATCAGTCGGTCAATCAATCAATCAATCAATCAATCAATCAATCAATCAATCAATCAATCAACCAACCAACCAGTCAATCAGTCAATGAACCAGTTTAACTATCAATCAGTCATATGTTCCGGTTTTTTTCTTCTTTAGTTCCATGGATAATTGACATGTCGCTTGATCGATCTATCCATGGATAATTGACACCGCGCACGAACGATCTATGTTCCCTATTGACTGTCGCTGTGCACTATGCTGTAAAGCGGAATAAAACAGCTCTGGGTTGAGAACGCTTTGCGAAGAGATCGTCGTTAGACTAAGTAAGGTTATTTCGCTGTCGACGTGGCCTATCATTGCACAAGCAGATGGCAGAGGTCAGAGACAGGTGGCGTAGGAGGCGATGGCGAAAAGGTGGCGATGTTTGTTGATGGTAGGAGAACATTGGACTCCGCCCCCTGAATTAACAACAACAAGAGGGCAGAACTCCTGTTGACGTTCTGATAGAGTTACCTGCCCCCGTACCTGCACGCCATATGAAGAGCTGCAGTGCTGAGTCGAGGTGCCGGCGGAAACTATAGAACGAAAAACATACTGAGAGAGAAAAATGATTTTTGTGTACGTGAAATTCAACATTTTAACATTAACATTCTGGTTTCATCATTCGTCTGTTTCAAAAGCAGCGTTAACATTAGAATTGGTCTGGTGAAACTGCTGGATAAGAAACCATGGTGGGGTGCAGTTATCTCACAGCACACAGAAGGGCGTGGATGACATTACAAAAATGTTTCCAATAATACTTTTCAACTTGTCAGTGCTGTCTTCTATAGATAACTTTTGTTTGTATACACAATCCAAAAGGAATGCACGGAAAAGCCATGCTTCCTGTTTTCTTTTAGTTGATGAAACAGTGAAGTCACTTTTGCACCCGATACACCTTGAGCCTTTGTGGCCATCAGCCTTCTTACCCGTCTTGATCTCAGTGTAACCACTCACACCTGTTCACATAGAGCGGTATTCCATTACCATAACAGTTATTTATGGCCAGGGAACTAAAGAGATCTTTCGGGGACTCAGCAATGACGTCACAACCGAATATACGATATACGTGCTGCCATAACAGTCCAGCTGGAGCGTCAAATATTGACCATGTGTTGCCGCATTTTTTTCAGTATTTGCAGTTTAAGATCTCTTGACAAAAGCAGGTAAGTGATTTAGCCCAACACCTCCGCCAGCCTTGTGTAGTGCCTTGTAGTCAACTCTGGTGTAGAGTAGCGCAGGATACTGTAGCTTCTCCGTGGGGTTGGTCGTTAAGGCTCTGTGTCACCTGCTTTGTCTATTTAGGCTCTGTGTTAGGAACACAAGTTTCTGCCTTCTATATGCCAAACGTAGTTTCTTTCCAAACTCTGTATTTTTTGTTCGTGCACTGTAGCTTTCATGCAGTTTGGTATGCAGTCTGATTTTCGTGTAGCTCAGTGCTGCTCTGTAACCTTCCTTTGGTGTAGTGTGGTTTTAATACGATTGTCGTACAGCTGCTTATAGGGATCTCTGAATTCTTTCTGACATTATTGCCTAGCGGGCAGACAACTTACCCACAGTTACCCATGTCTTAACCTATCTTAGTGTACATGTGCAGCACACCTGTTGGTATGTGCCTTGTAGTGTGGTATGCTGAAGTTTGAGGTCAGTCAACAACTATTTATCACAGACGAGGCCAATATCTCAAGTATAGAATAGTACATGTAGTTTGCAGTGCTGTTCAACTCTGTATTTTCAGCAACTCTTTCCCCCTTCCACTGCATCTTGTCCCTGCATGCGGGTGACCTTTTCCTAGGCTAGCTGTGCTTGAACCTGCGTCCGTCTTATCTAACACTGCTCGTCTCTTTCTGTGGCGGACGCTCTTCACTGCAGGCCTAGTCGAAACCTTTTGGTTCTGCTTTCACCTATACTTGTTATCACCAAATAAATTCATTTGCATGTCTTTGTACAGAGCAGTCACATGCATTTCTTGCTTAATTTCGTCACAGTATTGACGAGCGAAGTGGAAAAGCCACCGCAGGGTATGAGCGCGTTCGCATTTGTTTTCGAAGTTGTTTTGGATACTGTAACGTCTGCTTGGAGCAGCACATTCACCGTGTCCTGATGAGTTATAATGTTGTGCGAAGCATCGTGTTACCCCGTTTTATTTTATTCGTATTACATTTCAAAATGGGGGTAAGAATTTCTGAGACTTCAATTGCCGTCTCGTCACCTGGATTTTATTGATTTTTCTAGTGCATGTCGGGGCACCGCAGCGTTTTGTAGCACATGCTGTGTTGCTACGTTTCATATCACATTCACATTGCATAACCATCGAGCCATTGTTAGACTTCCCAAACAGGTCGCTGCAGGAATTTACTGCGTGATTTTCCCATGGTTCGAAAAGTACAGAACAGTTTTTACTTCACTGATACGTTTTACATGGATAACAGGCTTCAAGTTGTTCCATGGAATCAACTAAATGTTTAATATTACGACGATATATTTGTATCTGAATGCGACCCCCCCCCCCCCCACGAAGAAGAAGAAGAAGAAGAAGAAGAAGAAGAAGAAGAAGAAGAAGAAGAAGAAGAAGTAGTAGAGGAAGAAGAGGAAGAAGAGGAAGAGGAGGAAGAGGAAGAAGAGGAAGAAAAGGAAGAAGAGGAAGAAGAAGAGGAAGGGGAAGAAGAAGAAGAAGAAGAAGAAGAAGAAGAAGAAGAAGAAGAAGAAGAAGAAGAAGAAGAAGAAGAAGAAGAAGAAGAACGCGTTTTCCGAGTCAAAGAACCCGTGTTGGCGTTATCAGTGAGGGAAAAAACTGTTCACACTACATCGCTTGACAACCTACTTTAAATCAACTGGTCGGAATTCGCAGTCAGTTTTTTAATATCGTCTATTTTTCTCAAACTTTGCAATGTTAATGTAACATCATGCGTAGCAGCATGGTAAGTGACTCAAAGCGCTTCGGTGTAAAGTTGTTCAAGTTGCTTTTGTTTCCCTTTCATTTTCCTTCCATTTCAACACAAATAGTTCTTGTTCACCCGAGCCCAAAGAGCAGAAGGGACAAACGTGATCTTCCCTGTGGTAAACCGCTCGAAAGTGTTGGCCTTAATGCATCTCTCTAGAAGCTATTTGTTGCCTCGTCTTGACAGTTCGAAATAGTATCTGTGTTGTCTCTGCTCATGGAGATTAAGCGCGTTTGCGTTTGAGATGCAAAGTACGATATTGTGTGTGTTTGTGTGTGTGTGTGTGTGTGTGTGTTTGTGTGTGTGTGTATGTGTGTGTGTATGTGTGTGTGTATGTTTGTGTGTGTGTGTGTGTGTGTGTGTACGCTTGTGTGTTTATGTGAGAGAGTACCCACGAATGTGCGTGTGTGAGCGCATGTGGACGCAAGTGCGTGCATGCTTATGAGTGCACACGTACGCCTGCGCGAACGTGCTTGAAGTTACCTTATTAGACTGCTGACTCAACCATGCCCCAATGCGAGTTGAAGTGGGCTAAGAATCCTGTCGTAGATAGACTAAAATAATGATAAACCATTGGAGTCAATGGTTGGTCTGAATTTTGCATTTGTAATTAATATCAAATATATTTGCTCGCACTAGAGTCTTCTTGATATAATCTTCCCAGTGATGAAATTTCTTCACACACAATTTAGGTGGAGACTATATCAACAGGGGCTCAAAGCAATGTTATCACATGCTTGTGTTCACATTTTTCACAGGATTGATCCTGATAACAAGCAAAATGTCATTTCTGTTCTAAATTACTTGTTAGTTTTTTTTCTGTCTTGAATCCGGCAAAACGAACGTCTCCGCTAGCAATGGGACGTGAGGAGAAAGGATGGGTTGGTGGTTTTTATTGGCTTCGAGTGTGACTTTCTTTGCGCTGATTCAAGAACGGCAATGTAGAACATTTAGAGTAGAGAGTTTACACTGCATCAACATATGGCAGACATGACCTCTCATGAATCGTCGCTAATGACGTCTTCATTGTAGCTTCCGTTGCAGAGCAGTCAGCTTATTTACCCATCTGTCCATCCAGGCAGTGCGGAATGGCCTCATGGTCATTTCTTCGCCATCTTGACCGTGTCGCTCTTGCAGCTCTGTAATAAGGGAGCCACGGTAAAAGTCCCTACATGAAAGATGAATTGAAAAAAATGTATTACTTTTTGAAGATGTTTAATAAATGCATTTTCACTGAAAATATATTTTCTCTCTCTCTCTCTCTCTCTCTCTCTCTCTCTCTCTCTCTCTCTCTCTCTCTCTCTCTCTCTCTCTCTCTCTCTCTCTCTCTCTCTCTCTCTCTCTCTCTCTCTCTCTCTCTCTCTCTCTCTCTCTCTCTCTCTCTCTCTCTCTCTGTCTCTCTGAAAATGGGGGTCGACTTAACAATTTTCCGTGCAAGAATAGGTATGCATGCAATGCGTGGACTCAGTCGACCAAAGCTCGTGACCCTTTGAAGAAGGCTAGTAACTTCGCATGACTATTCACTCTGGCGGTGACAGTTGGCTTGCTCACAGGACTACTGCTTTGCGAGCTGGGGGACTGGAACTGCATTAAGAGTGTGTGTCGAGCTGTGTATGGGATGGACATCAATGACGGGCTACTGTACTTCGGGTCGGACATGCAAGTAGGCCAGAGAAGAATGGATAGCTGCTCAGTCACCGGTACTCGAGGAGGACGGGTGTGGGAGCAGACATTTGCCAGGTCAGTGTCGAAAAATGCGGACGATCTCTCGTTTCTTCTGATAGTATCGGGCTCGGTAGAAACCAATCCCGGGCCTCCGCTAGAGAGAAAAGACCTCGACGCAGCACTAGACGCAGCACTAGACGCAGCACTGACCTCGCTTAAAGTTTCGATAACGGCCGAATACGAAGAGAGGCAGAGAAACCACACGGACATGATCTTGGGAGAAATAAAGAAGATTGGTCACAGCTTGGATGATATGAAAAATAGTATCGAAGACCTCAAGAACGAAGTGGTAGGGATGAAGAAAAAGTTAGCCTACCACGAATCCTTTCTAGAACACTTGAGCGACAACCAAACAGAAATGGAAACAAGAAGGAAGAAAATGGAACAAAACATCGAGCGACAGGAGCGAAACAGCAGAAGAGACAGATTCCTAAAGGTTAGAAACGGTGAACGAAGTTGTATAGCGCCGAGCTGTTTGGCACCAGTCAATGTTATGTCGTGGAATGTGTACATTTACAGGCTATTAAACGTTTTCTTAATTTACCCATGCAGGTACCAAATTTTATGGTGTACGTAGATACGGGTGGATACCCCTTGTACATAACTGCTTTGATGAGGGCTATCAAGTACTGGCTGCGTTTGCTGAAAATGGAATCCAGTAGATACCCTCGCAAAGCTTACGTTGGCATCTGGTTCGAATGAAAACTGGTCAAACAGAACAACTAGGTAGATATGGATTCTTGGAAATGTGGATTAATCAGAAAGTGCAATGTGAGGGTGAATTCTTGAGAGAACTAAGAAAACGAATGGTAAATGAATATAATACAATGTAGTCTGAAGCTTTGAACGCTAGTGATAGATATTCCTTTTTTCGTTGTTTCAAAGCACTGCGGTATAAAGAGATGTATTTGTACAGTATCGACAAAAAGGTATTTAGAGATGTGTACATTCGTTTCCGTGTGGGATTTACCGACCTGTATGTGCATAAATACCGATATGTAAACAGGGCCGGATCAAAGTTTTTTGAGGGGGGGTGCTTAAAATTGTTTTAGGGTCTTCTCATCGAAGTGGCGAAGCCACGAGTGCGTGCCTGCGAAGCAGGCACGCCCCATCTAGGGGGGTCCGGGGGCATGCCCCCCCGGAAAATTTTGAGAAAAATGGTGCAAATCTGTGCAATCTGGCAGTGCGGTCATTTCCAAGAGTTTTTGTTTGGTCACAGATTCTTCCTGTCTCTGCCCGGGTTTGATTTGTCTGTGCGAGTAGCAAAAGGAAGGCATCTTAATTATAGCAGCACCCCCCCCCCCCCTCCCTCCCCAGCTACCTTGGCTGCCAAGTAGAGTGTGCTTATACCAAGTGGAGAGTAGTACAGCATCTGGGCCCAGCATCTTTTAGCCCCCCCCCCCCCCCCCTCCTTCCCAAGCTTTTTACTAACTATACTGTCTCTGCTACCAAGCAAAGTGTGCCGATATCCGATGAGGTGGGAAGTAGATCAACATATTTGAGCAACCACCCCCCCCCCCCCCCTCCCTCCTTCTTCCCCCAACTCCCGGCTGCCACGGAGGTTTTTTTTTTTTTTTTTTTTTTGGGGGGGGGGGGGGTGCTCGAGCACCCCCAGCACCCCCCCCCCTAGATCCGGCCCTGTGTAAAGGAAAGTGATTTCAACACATTCTTGTGTCCAGAATGTTTTGAAACAAATGAGTGTGAAAGACATTTTCTTCTTGAATGTCCAGTATATGAGGACCTGAGAAGAAAGTTCCTTAGACATCTCCCTAATGTGAATGTGGAGATCCAATACCTGCTGATGGAGCAAGATATAACAATGTCCTAACAATGTGTAACGCAGAAGTGGATGGTCGGCACGAGCATTACGCTTGAACAGTGCTCTCTATCACGAGTTACCCGTACGTTGTTCCCTCTGTTCCCTGACCTTGAACCAATCAGTGCCAGCGAAGGAGTCACGTGCTCACTTTTGCTCTGTCACCCTGCACGGCTCCCTCTTCACCCGTTCACTACCCTGGTCTTCCTCTCCCTGTCGTCTTGGGAGTGGGCACCATGTGCCAGCACGCGATCTGTAAGCGTCTCTTTGTTAACGTCATGGTTGAATAAATGAATGAACAAACGAAAGAATGAACGAACGAATAAAAGAACGAAAGAATGAATAGATGGATGGATGAACGAATGAATTGACGAACAAACGAACGAAAGAATGAATGAAGGGATGAATGGAGTTTTACGTCCGATGAGCTTCTGTAGGTTATATGACTCAATTGATTACGAAAAATCACTAGGGCTGCATAGAGTACGAGCAAGTCAAGTAATGAATTCCCGAGTTAGTTGTCCTTTACGAATACCCCCCCCCCTCCCCCATCCCACAGGAAGACTAAAATAAGAATGCAGATGGGTTTTTTAATCTGAATAAAACATCTTCTGCTTCGAGAGTATGTATCAAATCAATCTATTCAGCTTTCTCCATGGCATCACTTTTGTCATCATGGCGTATTTTCCATTTCACGTGTGATATCTACTTATTACTATTTATGACATCTGTACTGTTCGACCGTTTTTTGCACGAAGAGCACAGCGCCAATGGATACGGCGTAGTACTCCATGAACTAGGACGTGGTTTACTGGATCAAATACCGTGATGGTGAAGGGGTTTTGTGGCTAAGGTATGCGCCATTTCGCCAAAGTTCTTGGCTTGAAGCAGCAGCGTGTCTGTGAGCTGCAGGAGCGCCATTAACAGTTTGCCTCGGTGTAGGACGCACTTTGCAGTTGCTAACACGGCATGGAAAATAACCCGCCGGGCACGGCGAAAAATCAATTTCAATTCATAACTCCCTGATACTTTGCCATTTACCCGCGACGAGCGCCTCCGAGTCAATGGAGGTCCCAGAGCCGTGTCTGTCAATGATCAGTGTGGACTGATCATAGCAGTCCATTTTCCCAGCAAAGCCTCGCTGTTCAGGATACCTTTCTGTCATGAACGAGTGAGGGAGAATCCCGTGAATAGCATTCGAAGGTCTTGATGACATGTACTGTAATTTGCCTTGGGGCACAATAATTTCTAAACGTTGTCATGAAGGCACATTACTTATCAACAATACTCACGAGAGACATGATTTATGATTATTTTATAATACGGGACACCAAAAGACAAGGAAACATTTCCGATCGTGTTGCTATGTGGATGACAAAGTCAGAAGGTATATTTGAAAATGTGCAGGTGGAAAAAGTAGCAAGAACATTAATCTGAAGCAAAGACCCTCAGACAAGAGATGGAATCTGTGGGTTTGGCAAATGGTCTTCTGTCTGTGTATCCGCACGCAGACGGTATGCCAGGCCCACCAACTGCGACTACGTTGCGCAACACGGATGTACCTTTCTCCTTTACTTGACTGGGACTGCTTGTTTGTCTTGGCTTGCCTGAAGGTGAGCATCTCGTGGACCCTCGGCCTTTCCAGATGATCTGCAGCGTGGCACGAATGTCCCTATCGGCAGTCAGCAGAACTGTACAAGTCTGCAGCGGTGCCTGCACGCTTTCCCTGCCCTGCCTGGGGACGCAGACACCTGAAGCCGTCAGAAAGGAGTGGTGTCCTTTACGCCACCCTGCCTCAGGACGCAAAGCGACAAAAGATCTGCCATAGCTGAAGGCGATCAGCCGCGTGATCACGCTGTGTGATGTGTCCGCAGATAGTTGCCACCGGATGTCAGGACGTATTGGTCTTGGCTGGGTGACCATCGGTAACGCTAAATTGGATCGCCATGGCAACCGAAAGGGCTCGCTGCTGCAGATATAGGAGCTTTGTTAAATGTCTGGCTGCGAGCAACAGCACGGCTGAGCTTTCATTGCCTCTAGCAACAATGTCCATTATTCCCAATGGGCACTTACTCTGAGACGGCCTGGTCTCCGCATGCTCGATGACATTAATTAGGAGGAAAGGTATCGCAGGTGTCTCGGTATCACTTTGCATTTTCCTCCTGATGCTGTTGACGTCAGAGTGGTGAGGGCTGCAGGCGAGGACAAAGGAGTGTGAAGCAGAAAGAACTCCGCTGGAGCCACGGACCGCTGGAAAATTGTGCGGGAAGGGGGTAGACAGGAAAGGAGGAAAACTGCATTGTGGAAAGTGCGATGTCAGGTAGAATGTTTTTGTACCCGTGAAGGAACGTGTGAAAGTGATATTTTGCCTTCAAATGAGATGGCATGTAAAGCACACTGCATGTACAAGAATATCCTTTAGCAAAGATCTTCTCGCACCTTGCAATGTTTGATAATCAAAATGTATTGACATAAAAACATAGTAATCAACTTGGCATAAGACAAGAATAACAGCAGTACACACACAAACAGTCGTCGAACGATGTGCTTAAGAAATTATCATCTTTTTATGTCCATAAGTTATGCGAAGGAACATTTTCCTGGCTTAAGGCGAGGAATCCATTCAATAAAAGGGATGTTGCCCTTTAAAGGTCCCCACGTTTTGAGGGAGGTATTTTTATGGCTGAAGGCGAAGAAACTGTTCAACAGAAGTGCAGCTACCCTTTCACGAATCTTCTCGTACTCAGCCCTCTCCCCCTCACCGCCCACTCCACCCCCAACCCCCAATGTTACTATCTTTTCTTATCCAACCAATATCTCCTGATCTATCCAAACCGAAAGAAGGGAAGCATACTTCGTCTGTTTGAAAGTACGACTACTGTTCCGGACAGCGAAAGAAGTTTCGCTCTCATCGAGTGCAGTCCACAAAACGTTCACTTGCTGAACATGTTAAGTGCATTACGAACAGAAAGGAGGAGGAGGAGGAGGAGGAGGAGGAGGAGGAGGAGGAGGAGGAGGAGGAGGAGGAGGAGGAGGAGGAGGAGGAAGAAGAGGAGGAAGAGGAGGAGGAGGAGGAGGAGGAGGAGGAGGAGGAGGAGGAGGAGGAGGGGGAGGAGAAGGGGGAGAAAGAGGAGGAGGAGGAGGAGGAGGAGGAGGAGGAGGAGGGAGGGAGGGACGGAGGAGGGAGGGAGGGACGGAGGGACGGAGGGACGGAGGGAAGAGTAGGAGGGAGGGAGGGATGGTTGGAGGGAGAGAGGGAGGGAGAGAGGAAGGGAGGGAGGGAGGGAGGAAGGGGAGGGAGGGAGGGAGGGAGAGGAGGAGGAGGGAGGGAGGGAGGGAGGGAGGGAGGGAGGGAGGGAGAGGAGGAGGAGGAGGAGGAGGAGGAGGAGGAGGAGGAGGAGGAGGAGGAGGAGGAGGAGGAGGAGGAGGAGGAGGAGGAGGAGGAGGAGGAGGAGGAGGAGGAGGAGGAGGAGGAGGAAGAATAAAACAACCACTTTCAAAAGTTGACAGGGGAGCTCAGTTGGCATGAACTTGGTGATTATTTGGGGGTGTGGGTGGGAATGGGAATTGTACAGTATGTTTGTGTGAAGATATTGAATTCTTCATTACTCCTTTTCATTCAAAGACAAATGGTCCATGAATAAGTACCCTGCTACTTGATACAAATGTATTTAGAGGCCTTCATTTCAGTTTCTCATCCGCCCTTCAACATTTTTCTCAGATTTTGAATTGCCAACTTGTGCGCACAGACCCGATCCAAAGAATATCTAAGCACACGGCCAGAATGTCGTTATGACCTCAAGTCACGGCTAGAATTGCAACACAGAAGAAAATTGTACAAATAATGTCTGCGGCGCCAGACTCCCCACTATTGACTTCTCTCTCCAGATGACCATGTGAAGCTCTGGTACAGATAACGACCCTTTTTTCTCCAGTGACGGAAATGGGAGCAGGTAGCCTGTGGGTGAGGGCGGGTCGGTGTGGAGGAGGGGGTTGGGGGTGAAGTTAGAGGAGGGACAGAACGAAAAAGGAAGAGTTTTGTGAGATGATTGGCAGCTTTGTTGGTGATGGGGATGAAGTAAGAGGATAAGAAGGGCACTGAGTGCTTTCTTGATAGGCTGTGGTCCAAACCTCGTGGGTTATGAGATCACAGGCGGCTGAAGAAGGCTGCTTCGTCAAAGGTTAAGAACACGGTGCTTGCGTGCGTAGTTAAGGGGATTGCAGGTTCTTGCATGCGTGCACGCACGTTTGGGAGCTCTTCACGCAAATGACTGAAATGCACTCCTTGGAGTCGTGGTGTGGGCGAAAATGATGATCCGTTACAGTTTTGATGACGCATCTGCTCTGGGCAGGTCATGCTGCCATGAATAGGGTTGATGTGCTGTGGGCAGCTGCGCATACTTCCTGGTTTTTGTTTTGCCGGTGAGCTCGTTCACATCGATCCAAGGTTAAGAAGACAGGCACGTAACAAAGATGTATCGTGCCACCACCGAAAGGGATGAACTGATCGATGCTACTGGTTCTTCATCCGATTTCATTCATCACTCGATAGGCAGCTTGGGGGTGGATGGGTGGGTAAGAAATCATTCGGCTTACGTGCGAGTCTATCGCCAGTTCTCCCTGACGGAGAAACGAGGATGAAAAATGCATGCTCTAAGACAAGAGAATGCAACTGGATTCACACTACTCCACGTTCTCTACATGTGCTCGAAAAAGTCCCACGTTTTGCTCGCAGTTTGGCCCCCGGCGTCACGTGGCTGGTAAGTCGGGGATACCCTTGCGATCCACAAGTTGCTTCGAAATGCTGCAGTAAGAAAACTGATAGCTAGGCATGTGTGCAGACACATGCGTGAGGTGAGGAAGCAATAAAGTTCGCATGAGAGGAGAACTCTTGGAAGGGGGGTGGGGTGGGGTGGGGGGGGGGGGGAGGGGAGAGCGGGGGAGGGAAGGGGGCAGGGGGAAACGGTGGTGGTCGTGATAAAGGCAAGGTCAGAAGGTCAGAAAGATAGGATGATTGGGAAGAGGATGTGACTGTGGAAAGGAGGCGGAGAAAAAGGAAAAGCAGGATAAAAAAAAAGGAAAAGCAGACAAGCAGGTGAAGAGAACAAGGAAAGGTGGAGGGAGGCATCGAGATAGAGAGGGGAGGGCTGGGGTAGGCAGAGAGAGGATGGGAGGGCTGGGGGTGGGGGTGGGGGTGGGAGGTTGGGTGTGTGCATGGATAACGTGGGGACCAGAAGGAGGGAGGAGCAGATACAGAGGTAGGGGAGGAAGAATAGAGGTGCCCTTCTGCTTGGAGTTACTGCTGTTTATTTCTGGGTCCCAGCTGGTCTGTGCTGTGTGATCCTTGGCCAGGCAATTGTGGCCAAATTCACTGGGGATGATAAAGCCAGCACCCCTCACCAGCTGCAGACAGACAGTCGTAGGCGCTCGTTATGAGAGCGATTTCATGAAAGACGACCCGCCTTTTCTTCTCCTCCTCTCTGTTCTCAGGGGCCGAGGGAAAGCAGACCCAGCCGCTGCAGGACGCATTCTGCTTGCTTCTGTCATAAACCAGGTGCACGCTCTTTGTCGGGCTACTCTGCATAGCTGCAAAGAGCAAGTCTGTTGCGGTTTCATGGCTGCCGTTGCTGCTGTTGGGATAAAAGTGAATATTTTGTTGATATACACGTGGAAATGCATCAGAGATACATTTATAAAAATGTCAGAGGGACGGTCTGGTGAGATTTATAAGTCTTTATGTGAAGTAAGGCCTTTTGTGTTATTGCTGCGAGAAGATGAGAAAAGCTTAATGGTGTATAAGTGATAATGGATTTCGTTCCTTTATTGACTCACATGCGAAGCAAAAGTTAGTCTATGTACTCACCCTTTTCGTCCGTCCGGGCGTCCTGCCGTCCGTAAAAAAACTTTAACGTTGGATTTTTCTCGGAGACTATTAAGTCTATCAACACTCAATTTGGCATGATAGTGTATGATAACAAGGCGTACAAAAACATACACAGTGACTTGACCTTGCTTCAAGGGCAAGGTCGCAGGGGCCGTAAATGTTAAAAACAGCCATTTTCACATTTTCCCAATTTTCTCTGAAGTTTTTGAGATTGGATACCTGACCTATATATGGTATATTGGGCAGGGTAATCTCTATCTTGTGATACCAGATTGATTGACCTTGCTTCACGGTCAAGGTCACAGGAGCTCTTCAAAGTTGGATTGTATACATATTTTGAAGTGACCTTGACCCTGAACTATGGAAGATAACTCTTCCAAACTTCATAACATTGTAGTACACATGTTATACTTTCATTATGAGATACATTTGGTCACATATCATCAAGGTCAAGGTCACTTTGACCCTTATGAAATGTGACCAAAATGGGGTAGTGAACCACTAAAAGTGACCATATCTCATGGTAGAAAGTGCCAATAAGCACCATTGTGCTTCCTATGTCTTGAATTAACAGCTTTGTGTTGCATGACCTTGGATGACCTTGACCTTGGTCAAGGTCATGTAAAGGTCAAGGTCAAGCATGTGAGTCGTATGGGCTTTGCCCTTCTTGTTATTCTTGGAGCTGAAATCATTAACGGGAGATAAAGAAAATGAAGAAAGAAAAAAGTTTTGCAGAGAGAAACGAGGTTTACAGTATCAGAAACTTATAAATTGTTTAACGCATAATGATAAGATGGCACATGAAAACAGATAGGCTTTCCAAGAATCATCCAATACTTGTAACAAGTCGGTCTGGAAAGGATAAGAAAGAGCAAGCCAAATAAACAGAGAAATACATAAATATGTTACAGAACATCCACTGAACTTAACGCCCATTCTGCATTGTCCCGTATCAATCTTTTCATCGCAGACATCGACGCTAAGTCACTGGAACTCCTAGTAAGACTGCTTTGATGGAAGCGCTAGTCAGGTCCTAAGTACTGCGCAGTGACCTTTGTTCCTTGACCAACAACTGGAACAAATGTGGTTGCTCTACATCCTTTGTTTAGAACAACTCCACCCTCACTGTCTTACACCTCCCTTGTTGGGGGTGGGGGAGGGATTCAAGCAGCAGAAGGGAAGAGAGTGTGGGAATGGTGGGGGTAGAGGGACTGGAAAAGGGGAGAATATACATAAAAGGCCATGATGCTAGACTCCCTTCTCTCACTGAGGGCTATGTGACAATGTTTGTCGCATGGCTTAAGTAGTCTTAGATTTTGCATACTTTTTTACCCGAGGAGTTCACTGCCGTTCCTACTATTGGTGTTGTAGTAGCCTTCACTGCACAGCTTTGAGAAAGAATACGACTTTCTGACGGTTCTAGACAGGTATAGTTTGTATACTTTTTCTCTGAGAACATGTGCAGCAGAACGTTTGCTCTTTAAAGATCATACCCGTTTAATCTGTGATACCTATTTTGGAGCACAATAGTATTTCAAGTTCTCAGAGCAGTAAACTAGGCTACTGCTGGTGACAAACATTGAGGTACAAGGTTTAAAAAGTTTTCTCCAAATATCTGTGCCTGGATAAATGAACAAGTAGTAGATTCTCGCTCTCTAACATATTGACCAAAGGCTATGGTAGCAATAGTCGGACTTGTCTACAAGGTATGATAATCAGATGCCACATAAGGAACAAGTCTGACGCACAAGGATTCGACACATTATTTTCGGCCCATGTATATGTCTTAGACAGTCTTCAGATTAGAATACTTTATGGGGGCAGAGGTCCACTTTGGCTGCAAGAATTACCATAAGTCAATGGAGAACGTTGGCTCCGACAAACAGGCACACTGAAATTTCCCATAGCTGGCGCCAGTCTACCACTGACCAAACCTCGTACATACGGGTGCCACTACACCAATCCTTGCAGACCCCACGTGATACTCTTTCTACTGCCTTGAAACTTCTAGCAAAACCGTTTCTGTAGAGAATTTCCGGGGGATGTGGGTGGTGGTGGTGTGAAAGGGGGGGGGGGGAGGGGAAGAGAAAGGAAAAAAAAGAGCGGGGAGGGAGGGACAGAAAGATACATTCTCGCAGGAGGAAGCACACATGGAGACTCGCAGGCAAATGGATGCACACACACACACACACACACACACACACACACACACACACACACACACACACACACACACACACACACACACACACACACATGAGAGAGAGAGAGAGAGAGAGAGAGAGAGAGAGAGAGAGAGAGAGAGAGAGAGAGAGAGAGAGACTTTAAACTTTGACTTTGACTTGTTTATTGTTAGGCCGGCGGCCCGTCACAATGTTACAACAATTTGGGGAGCATTGACAATGTGCTACATAAGAGACAAAATACATTTCGAAAACAAAGAGTATGGTAGATTGTGGCTGCTATCCAAATACATATGATATTTACAGAGATATTCTTAGTGGGATACATCGTCAATATGTTGCCGACGGTACTTCATGGCATAGTAGATTAACCTGGCAACCTTTTTCGTTTTTATATACCCTTGACCGTTTATAAGGAATTCAATCGCAAGGTTTCTAGTATTCATGTATTCTATATAACTCTTCAGGTACCTCTCTCTAAGCTCATTATATAGGGAGCATTTCAGCAAGAAATGAGTTTCGTCTTCAATAAAATTTCTGCAGAATGGACAGCGTTTCTCTTCGTTATTGAACATATTACTTCGTAAATCGTTTCTTCCTAATCTAAAGCGCGTAAATAATACTCTAAATTTTGTAATATCGATGTTACTTAAGTACTTTGCACACTGAAAATCATGTTTAAAGGATTTGTATAACGCAAATCGCTCACTGACATTGCTCTTGCAATGCCATTCTTGCATAGAGCAGTTTTGGAACCTGATCTTTAACTTTTTAAAGAAAGTTTTTTCATTAGAGATGCCTCTATTGTGCCATACAAAGGCAAAATCCGACATGCACAGACATTCTTCAATAGATTTTAGCCAGTTGAGTTCGTCGGGAATAATTGCACTGGATAGCATAAACAGTGCTTGCTTGGGTAGCCGATCATCTGGCATTTTAAAAACTTTGAACCAATATTTCACAGCTCTAACAGAACTATTTATGATAAGAGGGAATCTTCCCGTTTCTCCATAAACCAAGGTATTTGGTGTCTTGACGTCGACATTAAAAAAACTCTTGCATGAAAATAAATGAGATCTTTCCACATTGAGGTGCTCTCTCAATCCCCAGAGCTCTGACGCATATATACAGTAATGAAGGTTGTACTTGTGCATCAAATAATTTAAATAATAATTTCGGATTATAAGTGCGAAGTGCCCACATTGTTTTTTAAAGTTGAAGAGTTTTCTGCTTCCCTTTAGTTGCCACATTGCAAAGGGCTACCGTTTCAGCTAGTTCAGTCGTGAAAGTGTATCCAAGGTATTTGAACGCATTTACAACTTCCAACGCGTCTCCATTCAAAAACCATTTCTCTCCTCGGCGGAAAACCATTACTTTTGTCTTGTCTTTATTTACTCTGAAACCAATTTGCTTTGATGCGTATTCAAGGTTATTAATCTGAGTCTGAAGACCTGTGAGATCGTGGACAACAGCGCCATTTCATCTGCAAAAATGAGAAATAAAATTCCCTCACTACCACTTTGAATTTGTATCCCGTGTTTGCCATTTTGACGGACAAAATTAGCAAAAAAAATTGATAAAGAGTGCCAATGAAATCGGGCTCTCTTTTTGGCACCTTGCTTCGTTCCAATGGGACATTCAAAGAAGGCCGAGGTGCTGCCGTTCCATCTAACGCACTCCTGCACTGTGTGATACATCGATTGTATCATTTTAATACATTTAGTGGAAACACCCGATGCTGCTAGTATGTGCCAAAGGCGTGGAAGAAGAACTGAATCGAATGCTTTCATATAATCAATAAAGGCTACATACAGTTTACCTCTGCCTCTGCCATAAACTGATTTTGTAATCATTGCATGTAGGGTGAAGATGTGGTCTACAGTTGAGTGCTTCTTACGGAGGCCACCTTGCTCCATACACAGCTTTCCATTATCTTCCGCCCAGATTTGCAGACGCTTCGTCAATATCGATGAAAATACCTTGCTGAGAGTATTTAGCAGCGATATGACTCTATAGTTTTGGGGATCGAGATTGCTTTTGTGAATAGGTACGATGACTGATCGACTCCAGTCTCTTGTAAATTGGAGAGAGAGAGAGAGAGAGAAAGAGAGAGAGAGAGAGAGAGAGAGGGAGGGAGGGAGGGAGGGAGAGAGAGAGAAAGAGAGAGAGAGAGCTAGAGAGAGAGACAGAGACAGAGAGAGAGACCGAGACAGAGAGAGAGAGACAGCGACACAGAGACAGAGACAGAGACACACACATAGAGAGAGAGAGAGACAGAGACAGAGACAGAGAGACAGAGAGACAGAGAGAGAAAGAGAGAGAGACAGAGAGACATAGAGAAAGAGAGAGAGAGAAAGAGAGAGAGAGAGAGAGAGAGAGAGAGATGCGCGATTGGAATACCTGGGTTCTGTCTATCAGGCTGACCCTCTCACGAAAGTACAAACCACAGGAGGAGGCGAGCAAAGAAGGGCGAGAGAGTAAACACGAGCTACTCTGGTCGGTTCTGGGAGGGACCACGTCAGAGCGTTGCTGATGTTCTAAGCAAGTTCAGTAAGGTCCCGCCAAGGCCACAACAAACCAGGCACAAAATTCCATGAAAAAGGAATGGGTTCCAAGCCATCTTGTCACTGGCATAATTATTAGCTTTAGTTGTAGGACAACCTGAACTAGTTAGGCATGCAAGTGACGAATCGCAGAATGTCGATTGCACCCGATTGAATACCCGCCAACTGCACATTCAAAACCAGGTTAACGCCTAGTTTTTACTAAGTGCATTTAGAATGAAAAATGTTGTAATTTTACCCTGTACTTTATCGTGATATTCTTGGCTGTGCTGTGAGGAAACAGATCAAGGCATTAACAAATCATCGCGTTCAGCTTTTCCCCCTTAAACAATGAATATGCATCATACTGGCTTAATTACGTCAATACAGTGGTTGTTTTATTTAAACAATCAATAGGACATATCGACATCTTCTAGTGACGGAGTCTGCTAGTAGCCGTTTTCGTGGAAGCCACGGGACCATAGGTAGAAAGAAAGATCGAACTTTGGATTATTCTGTGGAATTTTGCTTTGTGAGCGCTGAGGGCAGCGCCCAGCTACTCCACTGACCGAAGTGAACCATTAAGGCTCTTGCTGTGTAGTTTCTTAAGTTTTACTGGAACAAAAGTGTACTTTAATTGAGGTTACTTCTCAAAGCTGCTTGCAGCAAATGATGCTTCGCCGGATGCGTTCGTATATTGCACCTCACTTTGTAATGCTATGTTCAAGGTATAAATTACACTAAAACTAATGTCCAGATAGTGCGCACGAACTTCACAGTAGGGAACTCTAAGGCTTGTTGTCAGACTAACATCTCCAGACCAAGACGCGCACAGCGGACAGAGTGTGCCGCATGTAGAGGGAAAACGTTCATGGAGAGCTCTGAAAGAGTGACCGCTAAACCTCACACTAATCTGCCCTAATTTCTCCCTTTGGCTGCTGGTGTTGGTGGTACCTGTGAAGAATTGTATGAAGAATATAAGCTCATGACGTGCTGTATCTCTTTCCGAATTGTTAGATGTGAATGATACTTACACACAGTAAATTCGTTACTGTCCCTCCATTCAATACATTTTAATACAATGATTGTTTTGGGTGGGTGGGGTGGGGAGGGTGAGGAATGGATGTAAGTACGTTTTTGTTTGAAGAAACAAAATGGAGTGTTCGTTTTACCGACAACAATTATCGTAAAACAGCAGGGCAATTAGCACCCGTACCAGACGTCGGCAGTAAAAGCTGCAGAACGAAGTGATTGTATGGGACTTTAATGCTCTCGTAACTTTTATGGACAATGCAAGGTCGACGTAAAGACCTGTTACACCATAAATGTTGGACGGCGTTATGTTGATGCGAAAGCCAGAAAAGAAACCATGTAGGGTAGCGGAAACGCATCAGAACGATCGGGAAAAACCGAATGGGCTGTGTGATGAAAGTGGTTTGACTACATAGAGAGATGTCACGTCGTACGTGGGACATGGTTTACCGGGTTTGTGTTTTTCGTCGGAGCGCAAATGTAACCGATGGTAGAAACACCATCCAGATCTCCATCACTGAGACATTTCACGATGTCGAAGGTCGTTCAGAAACTGACTTCGCGTACAATCATACTTTCAAACATGATGTGAGAGGACAACTTAAAGTAACCATTCATTACTGTGAGAGCGTTTCCATGTTCATCCAATCTAACGCGTTTCTGCACTCCTGCACCTACCCATCTTCCTCCCTTCCCATCTCACAGGTATTCCTGTCAGTGAATCGACCCTTACCGCAACAGCAGGATTTTTTCACTTCCAGGGTAATGCTATTTCCTCCTGCCGTCTGCTTCGGCATTTGTTTCGCACTTCTGAGGGGTGCCCTTCCTCGCTTGGCACATTTTTTAGGGGGGGGGGGGGGGAGCTATTGAAAGGAACACCGCAGGCCGATCGTGGCATCGGTCTGACAGTTGGCCCCCAACGCTCCCAGAAGCGGTGTAACGTGGCTGCTGGGTCTAACAAACTGACCAGGCGGCCTTCTGAAGAACGTTTTCCGCCTTCCCCAAAAAGCAACTTCTCTTATGCCCAGGGTTCACGACCGTTTAGTGACGTAAGGCGGACTGTGGGAGTCGAGTGCGCCTGATGGGAGATGAGTGGAAAATGGGACATGGAAAGGGGGTGGGAGTGGGGATGGAGGAGGAGGAGGAGTAGAGATGGTGGGTGGGGGGAGAATAATGAGAATCGGGGTTTTGAAATGAGGAGCAACACCCTGGACATATGAAATCCGATTGCTTTAGCATCCGAAAGTTTTTTCCTTTTCTTAATTTCAAAATCCCGACCTCTTTATTCTTCACTCTCCAGCAGGCGATATTCCACTCTAACCAGCTCCGCCCTTACATTCTTACACATCGACAACACTTCCATGGTGTAGCCTGTTCCACTTTGTGTATTTTCCACTTCCTGTAATCGACGCTTCTCCTCTCATATCTGTCCATGGCCAATTCTTCTACCTTCCCAGCCACATCCTCCCCATGTACAACAGGTGCATTTTTCTTACGTGTTTGCTGAAGGCGTTTCAAAAAATGATCTGTCAGTCGCAGAGCTCATCTCCCTCTTCTACTTGATCTCTTTGATCTCATTATCTTCGTATGTGCGTCTGTCTGTCTGTCTGTCTGTCTGTCTGTCTGTCTGTCTGTCTGTCTGTCTGTCTGTCTGTCTGTCTGTCTGTCTGTCATTCTGTCTGTCTGTCTGTCTGTCTGTCATTCTGTCTGTCTGTCTGTCTGACTGTCTGTCTGTCTGTCTGTCTGTCTGTCTGTCTGTCTGTCTGTCTATCTGTCTGTCCGTCTGTCCGTCTACCCTCCACCCCTCAAAGCCCCCCCCCCCTCTCTCTCTCTCTCTCTCTCTCTCTCTCTCTCTCTCTCTCTCTCTCTCTCTCTCTCTCTCCGTTTTCCTCTCTTTGAACATCCACACACTTCCAATTTTCGCGCCTCTCTTGTCATGGCATCGATTTAAATCAAAGCGACAGAGGCGTGAACCCTGCTCACGTTTTCCTCCTCTCGTGTTGACCGTGTGGCTGTGAGGTATGACCTTTACAGGGATCATGGAACACTGACCTAAAGCTGCCCTTTGGTCTCCCTCATCAAGCTTCACTTCTCACATCAGTCGTGCACACCCACACGACGTGAGGAAGCTACGGGATTTTTACTCGCAAGAGGGTCGAGGATTTTGTTACCTGGTCCGGGTTTCGCATCTACTGTTTGCAGCAATCTGAGAAATGAAACATTCTTCTATTCATTCATGTTCCTCGTCTTTGTCTCATCTTCTGCTACGATGTGCTGTATCGAGTTGGCATTTGGTTATTGAGCTGTAATACGTTCATTATTGCCTCAGTTCTTTTGTTCTGCGTCATTTCTGGTTTATACATTTCCTGATTAAAGCTCACACTTTGCTCATTAGATCATATTCCGTGTCTGTGTGAGTCTTGTCGCCACTGGTTGGCGTTCGTCATTACGAAGACTTGTATCGCGTGACACAGATCTTCCTACGTCTATGTTTGGAATATCGGCTTCTGTATACTTTCTGAGCATGAACCCTCGTCTAAAACAAATTCGAGCATGCAGCAAAAAGCAGTGCCAGACGCGCATTGACGCACACACTTACACGCACACACTTACACGCACACACTTACACATACACACTTACACACATACACACGCACACACACATACACTTATACACACGCGCATGCACCCCACGCACATACGCACACACACAAACGAGGAGTGTGTGTGTTTGTGTGTGTGTGTGTGTGTGTGTGTGTGTGTGTGTGTGTGAGAGAGAGAGAGAGAGAGAGAGAGAGAGAGAGAGAGAGAGAGAGAGAGGGGGGGAGTTAGAGAAAGCGTATTTGTGAAAACATTTCTCATTTAGAAAGACTATTAATGCATAAAAATTTCTTCCTTAAGCCACCAAGAGAATGATGTGAAAAACCTTTAAATTCATGTATCAGTTCATTTTGTTGGGTCAAGGTTTACATGTGTAACAACTGGAGAACATTGATGTTTGCCTACTGATAACTATGTGCACGTCTGACTTGCAAAAATTAACAAAGTGGTTGTGGTGCACTTAATCACCAGCACAGCTTATTCATACTTTCTCGTTCACACACTGCTCACACTATCTACCCCCACAGTGTATGTTGGTTTTGTCATTGTCTTTCGAAGGTCTTGAAGGATAACACTATGCTGCGGTCATTGCCAGACCGAGCACATCTTGATTTCGCAGTAACTGTAGATATTGTAATATCACACAAAATCGTGCTATCAAGCAATACCCTTCTTGAAATTATACAGAGAGACAAATAGACAGACATATGCCCAGATCATGGCAGTCACGACAGAAAAATATATGACTCAGTTAAATATGTTAAAACCATTCAAGAATACGCTCAGAAGTAGCTAAGCATCAATTACTAATCCACACAGACACATTCAAGAGGCAATCAATAAAAGTACATTCGAAGGCGAAGAAGATTTTTGCGTCGAATGATTAAGGTTGATGACTCTCCTCCCATGGTTGCCCAATTCAATGAAGATATTTGCCCCTCTAGTTATCACGTAAACAATGTCATGCATTAATTCGTGCTTGCTAGTGTCGGTAGGACTGACATGCATCCTTTCTAACCACAGAAAGGAAAAAGCTTTATCTTTCCCCCTGTTGGCAACTATTCTGTAGTTGTTTGCTTTAGAAAGACGATAGCTCACACACACACACACACACACACACACACACACACACACACACACACACACACACACACACACACACACACACACACACACACACCAAATTTCAGGTTAAACTAATGTTAAGATCATGGTTAATTTTGTTTCCAAAAAGATCGTTACTAGCATTTACTTTGGTAAGACGCCATTCTAAGATTATCGCCCAAAATCTGGTTAAAAAAATAAAATACAACATTTGCGCGCTCATTATCGCACTAAAACTTATGCGTATTTACCATTTTGTTCATTTTTGTACCTTAAATCTGTATTCTGGGGATTGTTTAAGCCTAAGATCATGTTCATTTTTTACTCACATGCGAAACAAAAGTGAGTCTATGTACTCACCCTTTTCGTCCGTCCGGGCGTCCGGGCGTCCGGGCGTCCGGGCGTCCGAAAACTTTAACGTTGGATTTTTCTCAGAGACTATTAAGTCTATCAATACCAAATGTGGCATGATGGTGTATGATGACAAGGCCTCAATAAACATACATAGTGATTTGTCCTTGCTTCAAGGTCAAGGTCGCAGGGGCCATAAATGTTGTCTAAAAAACAGCCATTTTCACATTTTCTCAATTTTCTCTGAAGTTTTTGAGATTGGATACCTGACCTATATATGGTGTATAGGGCAAAGTAAGCCCTATCTTATGATACCAGTTTGGTTGACCTTGCTTCAAGGTCAAGGTCACAGGAGCTCTTCAAAGTTGGATTGTATACATATTTTGAAGTGACCCTGACCCTGAACTATGGAAGATAACTGTTTCAAACTTAATAATTATGTGGGGCACATGTTATAATTTCATCATGAGACACATTTGGTCACATATCATCAAGGTCATGGTCACTTTGACCCTTATGAAATGTGACCAAAATGGGGTAGTGAACCACTAAAAGTGACCATATCTCATGGTAGAAAGTGCCAATATAAAGGTCAAGGTCAAGCATGTGAGTCGTATGGGCTTTGCCCTTCTTGTTTTTGGTCATAAACCTCCTACCTACTGACTTTCTTTGGACATTATTTATTTTCCCTAGACTGCCCCTTTAACTTGGTTTCGTACTGTGCAACAAGCAACACTATTTTCCTCACATGATTATGGTGTAAATTGACCTCAAATGGTCAATCAGGCAATCAATCAACTAGTTTTTACTAAAATGTAACGAAAGTATAACGTTCAACTTACTTGTACTAGTTTTTCTGGAGCCCAAGTTCCTGTCGATTTGCATTTTTTAGACTTTGTCTTTCTGCACACAATACAGACAGGAGGCAGGATATGCTCGCTCCTGGTAGTCGATTCTCGGCTGTTCTGTCTTTGTGGTCTCAATTTTTTCCTCGGTGAAACAGCTCCCGCAGCTTTGCCTTTCTCAAAGCGATGCTGTGCCTGTTCGATTCTTCGTTTGTTTGTGAAACGAACGCGTTTCACTTTCAGGCGTTGATTGTAAAGCAAGAAGTTTCTCAGCTATCACACGTTCTTCGCCGTCTAAACTACTCCACTGCTTGCTTGACCATATGGTGGTATTCCCCTTGATCTCTGTGAAACTCGCTAAATCTGGAGAAGTAATGTCTTCGCAGCAGTGCGAAATGCACTTGTCAAGCGCCGTTGTTTAGGTTAGAAACTCGTATGCAAGGGACGCAACTCCGAATCTGGTACCGGCAGACGTTTTTCATAGAGTTTTTTTCCAACTTCTTTTAATTACCATACGTTATTTATATTGATTTGAAAGTTATTGTTACAAAATATCAACAAAGAATATTCCCTTAACCCATCAGAACAAATATATTTTGGTATGAACAACTATCCTAAGCTTTTGAACGATAGAGCTGCTTGACCTCAGGACTATGACCGAGTTCGACTGCAGTTGCCGAATGCCGAATCAAACGTAAGCGCTGCTCTCAAGCTCGTTTAAGTTGCTTGTGATCGTTTCGCTATCTGATCCGACAATAATTACTAAACATTGCTATCAAAAGCACAATTCAAAATTTTTGGCGGGTGGTCTACCCTGCACAACTAAAATCTACGGTTAATATCATCTCCACAAGCCGAACTACGTGACCCGATCTTACACTTTTACAGGTTATACATTACGCCTAGTGCGGACAAGTTGATCTCTCATCGACTCGATGATTATGAATTTTCGGTCCTCGCCAGACCAGGGAAACGAAATTGTCAATTCAAGTCATAACTAAACAGTTATCTGCCGCTACTCATTCGAGCTTTACATGAAACATTAAATCACATTAGCTCGATCGTCTGGTGGCGTAGTGACTACTGTTCGATCGCGTTCGTCTGCTAGCCAGCTAGGTACGTACGGTGAGGTTTGTTTACTTATCTTCTGTGGGTTTTGTGCAGAAAGTATACGTTAAAACACTCTAATATGAATATTTTCGATTAGTTTTTAATCTAATTAATCTTTTTGCATGCTTTAATGTCATCCTTTTGCAGGGGCGGATCTGGGTTTTGAAAGGGGGGGGTGCAAAGTTCTTTTTTGTTTTGTTTTATATCTTATCAGCGAAGGCGCGAAGCGCCGAACCGACGGCGCGAAGCGCCGAGCATGCTAGGGGGGTCCGGGGGCATGCCCCCCCGGAATTTTGTTAAAAAAAGGAAGCAAAATGGTGCAGTCTGGTGCAATCTGAGCGTGTAAAGTGCTATTTTCAGGCGATACATTTTGCCACTGATGTGGTGGGGGGTGGAGATAGGACCAACTGTCTCTCTCTTGGGAAGCACATGCTCGAAAATGTACAGTGCTAAATAAGTTCCTGTATTAGCATCTCTCAGTCTCTCTCTCTCTCTCTTTCTCTTTTTTTTTTTTTGCTGTATGTGTGAGTGTGTGTGTGTGTGTGTGTGTGTGTGTGTGTGTGTGTGTGTGTGTGTGTGTGTGTGTGTGTGTGTGTGTAAGGGGGGGGGGTGCAATTACATTTAATTTTACTAGTGCATTCCTATATTTATCAGCATCTCTCTCTCTGCACCCACCCACCCCTTTTTATTTTGGCTGGGGGGGGGGGGGGGGGTGCAATTACATCACTATATTTATCAACATATTTCTCTTTCCATTTTTTTATTTATGTATTATCATTGTTTATGTATTTTATTTCTTTAATTTATTTAGTTAGTTTCTTGGCTGGGGGTGGAATTACATTTACATTACTATATTTATCAGCATCTCTTTCTCTTTTTTGTTCTGCCGAGGGAGGGGGGGGGGTGCAATTACATTTACATTACTATATTTATCAGCTTCTCTCTTTTTCTTTTTTTTAAGCCGAGGAGGGGGGGGGGGTGCAATTATATTTACATTCCAATATTTATCAACATCTCTTTCCCTGAGTCTCTCTCTCATTTTTTTGTCTTTTTGCTTGGGGGGGGGGGGGGGGGTGCGATTGCATTTACATTACTACATTATCAACATATCTCTTTTTTTTTCTTTTTTTTCTTCTTTTTTTTTTCTTTTTTTTTTCTTTTTTTTTGTCCCGCTGGGGGGGGGGGGGGGGTGCAATTGCACCCATTGCACCCCCCCCAGATCCGCCCCTGCTTTTGCCACGATCTAGCGATCATCACATCAGCTTCTATTTTTACAAGTCTACCGGAACTGCCTGAAGTAAAGTGACGAAACTCGGGCTGAATTTCCGTTTCAGAAATGAGAATCTCCTATACCAAATGAATATATTTTCTAATCGACCCATTTAGCATTATGCTTGATTTCGGTGCTTTTGTAAATATCTGTGCGCGTAAATGCTTATAAATGCATTTGCAACCGTAGATCTGTGTGTGTGTGTGTGTGTGTGTGTGTGTGTGTGTGTGTGTGTGTGTGTGTGTGTGTGTGTGTGTGTGTGTAGATGCTAACATGTTTACGTGTGTGTGCGTGTGTGTGCGCTCACGCGCTCGCGCGCTTGATTGTATCTTGCAATGACAGCAAGCTTTGCTCAGTGCATTCGTGCCTGCATGGGTGTACGAGGTAGAAACACATTTTGCCTCACGTCGAGTGTCTCACCTCATGTAAAATCTACCACGGTAATGTCTCATTTAAATGTGTGCGTGTGCGTGTGCGTGTGTGAGTGTGTGTGTGTGTGTGTGTGTGTGTGTGTGTGTGTGAGAGAGAGAGAGAGAGAGAGAGAGAGAGAGAGAGAGAGAGAGAGAGGGGGGGAGAGAGAGAGAGAGAGAGAGAGAGAGAGAGAGAGAGAGGGAGAGAGAGAGAGAGAGAGAGAGAGAGAGAGAGAGAGAGAGAGAGGAGAGAGAAAGACAGAGAGAGAGAGAGAGTGAGAGAGAGAAAGAGAGAGAAAGGGTGTGTGTGTGGGGGAGAACGCCGTTCACATATTTGGACAAAGATAATAGAACCTCTTGTAATAAAATTATGGTGTCTTGGCAAGGCCAGTTTTGTGAATGCAAACGACTAATGCACATATCTGGCGCATAAACGGTATGTATGCATGTCTCTCGCCATCAATGATGTGTCACAAACGGCATAGTGCGAGTTGAGGAAGAACAGATACATATTGTATGGCACACACATGTATGACGCACACCCTCAGGATGTTGCTTAGCAATCCATTAATAACTCATGATAATGTGAAATAAGTTTTGCTGCTTTCAAGCAGCAATTTATGTAGTAATATGTTGCCAACTTTTTAAAGGGGCATTTCCGTAGTAAATACCATAAAAGCAACAACACTTATGTAATTAATGACTGGTTGTATTCGTTGTTCTTTTGTCATGACTTCGTCCCATTTTTATGCATTTTGTATTTATGTAAGTATTTTCATTGCTGATTCATTGAGTTACTCTTACAGTGATAAAAAAGTTACACAAAGAAAACTTTGTGAGAGAAACTCTGTCAAAATCCGTCGACAAAGTTTTCTTTCTTCTATCATATGAATGCAGTGCAAAGAAGACAATCAATATTCCACATTCTACGAATCGGACACCTTTTCTCGTGTCAAATAGTGTGCTTCATAGTTTATAGATTGCGTGCACTGTCTTCCTGAAAACAATATATGCAGTCAGCCTGAATACAGTGGTAATCAGGGCTCATTCTCTCTATCTCAGGTCACGCCGCAGAATCGATTGCTTACATCAGGTAGCTGCCGGACATGACTGGGTCTTGTGAGGTGTGATCAGCACGGATTCGTATCGTGACAAACCGATATCACCATGATGCGTAGGTCATGTTAATAATATGCAAGGAGGTCACACTCTACGTTTTAGGATACTCTACGGTCTAGAATATGGCACTACCATGTCTGCATTGGTAACTATGACAAGCTGAGCTGACAGAACAGTACGACTCGAGTGGCGCAGTTGTCGCAAGCTTCACCAGTACCACCATGGGTCGAAAGAAAGTTTTGCCTTGTTCGTTTTCCAGCAACTAATAGCGATATTTGCCAAGAAGTTTCATAGCGAGCGAACGCCGTGTATATATGTGTTTACATGTGTAGAGTGATAGATTGAAGTAGCATAGACAAAAAGACAATAAAAAAATAATTTCTTTTTGCAGCGACAAAACTGAGGCAGGGGTGACACCTGAGACCACATGCACTGTGAAAAGTGGCCGGAGAGAGTCAAAAGCAGTTTCCAGAGCCAGGTAAGAATACGACATTTCTTTGTGCAGACAAACTCGTTTCTCCTCTTGAATGCTCTATCCCATTTGTCAGTTTCGTGATTTGCAACTATTTGAGAATTGAGAGAGAGAGAGAGAGAGAGAGAGAGAGAGAGAGAGAGAGAGAGAGAGAGAGAGAGAGAGAGAGAGAGATTGAATACATGCATACGCACGCGTGTGTGCCTAATCCCTTTTTGTAAAGCCTGGCTGTCAGAGTTATTTCTTGTTTTGTACATCAGTATGTATTTGAATCCAAAACGTATGTGACTGTTCATATCCAAACGTGCTGCATTGCATTACCAAATTGAAAAACTATTGAAAGATTGTCTGAGGCAGTGAACATTCGTGTGCAAGTCAATTATGTTCTTGTGTGTCATGTTTTTTTTGTCGCTGAGTCTGTGTATTCATGTCTGCCTATTGCATGTCGAGCTCTGTCATGCACATTTTAACCTCCTCACTCGAACAGACTAATCTTTACTCGTGAGCAAATGGCTCGTTTGGTTTCGTGAATATGTGCATATGTACGACAATTTGGAAAGGCTCTATACTTTCACTTCATTCAACCTCAGGCACCATATTTGTAAATATATTATTATTTTATGTATGGCCGACTGGGACGACTGAGTGATTAACAAGGTACTTGAAGTATCGCCTACATGGGGGGAGCGACAGTCCTCGCCCTCTCTTTCGAGAAGCGACAAGGTTGTCCTCTGTCGGTCCCGGATTGGTCATGTTTAATTAATTAACCCTCTCTTATTTGTTGCGTTCTGAGTCTCCACCAGCGTGCCTTGCCTGCAGATGCAGGCTGACTGTTAGACACATTCTGGTAAAGCTTGAAGTATACCTTAATAACTTGCTGTGTACAGTTTTTGCTTCTACCTCGTAAAAGCGTTTTTAACTTGATTTGTGTAACCCTTTTGAAGAGATTTTTATCACCTTCTGTTGGCTTTACATAGCCTTTTCAGACTGATAGACCGTTAACCCTCATTCATTCATTCGTTCATTTATTCAGTCAGTCAGTCAGTCAGTCAGTCAGTCATGCATTCATGCATTCAATCACTCATTCATTCATTCATTCGTCCATTTATTCATTCACTTCATTAAAAGTTAACGAGGCGGAATACGATATACGTGTTAGTCAAGAGTGTTTTACTGGATAAATCTAATGATATTTTATGGTGTTATTTAAAACTGATAAGATTTAAACTGTCACTGCACAATGCTTTCTTTCGTGTGTGCATTGAATGCTATGACTGCCATGTTCGTGGTCACACAGTCTTTGATTAACAAAAGCTCAGATCCATGTTTGACAGAGCTGGTACGAATTCTCTGTATTTGTATTATTTACCCTGTGAATTACCTACATTGTTTTCATGCTAATTTGATCAATATCTATTCATTTACATTACAAAGACTTCTAAGATTCAGGTAAACAGATATCGCTTCATGTTGAATATAAACTTTGTTGTCTCTCATTTTATTCTATGCACATTCGGATTCCCCATCCTTACGGGAGGAGAGTGATGCAACATGCATTTGATAAACTGAATTAAAAGACTGTAAATGTTGGCGGCTGGAAATTGATACACACACACACACACACACACACACACACACACACACACACACACACACACACACACACATTCATACACATAAAATCATGAACCTTTTTGATAATTTCCGAAGACGAGTATTTTCACAGATGGCCTGTTTGTTGCCAAATCTTGACAAAACGTGCATCATAGGTCAAAGCCCTCAATGAGCGTAAACTAATGCTATTTCCTAGTGGCAGACTTTGTGGTGGAAGTACTTTGAATCGTAGATCTCGTGTCTGAGCATCACTCTTTTCGTTGTTCTGACCCTTGTGGAAGTTTCCCTCTATGTCAGTACATTCAGCCTTCTCTGTGTTCTATTCCTCTGTGTTTGTCCCCCGCTGTTGCTTGACATGTTTATAAAAAAAAACTGTTCTGCAAACATGGGAAAATATATGACATACATGTAGAAATAATTCTGTTGACGACTGACTTGTGCTTGTATTGCAAGAAACAATGCAACGTTTTAACATAGAATACTTAAGCATTAAGTTTGGAAATGGTTAATTATTCTCACAAGCATCTCTACCACATGTATTAATTGCTTGTAACAATAGCTACAATAACTTGAAGATGTATTGTTTAAATGTTTTTCAATGAAACCTAACCGTAAGCAAAGGAAGATTAACAACAGTACAGTTCATATTTGTTCTGTTAGAACAGACAAATGAATCAAATGGCAAAATATTATTTTTACAAATGCTTACGTTTTTGTGTTGTGACAGACATTATATTCATGCATCTAGAGGAGTTTGCCAATGTTTCATTGCAACAGCAGCAATCATAACGTGTTCTGTGGTACAGCTAAAAAGTGATGAGACATTTGAAAAGCTATACCTCCTTTTTGCATGCTGATGTGAGATGAATGTTTGATGACGGTTTGGCAGTGTGCATCCTCTTGGTTGATATCTTCATCTGCCTGCATGCAAATAGCATGCTCTTTGGAAGTAGGCATCTGAGACCGTGTGCATCCTCTTGGTTGATATCTTCTGGATGTGACTGTCGTTTTCTCCCTCATCAGTCATTTCTGCATGTTGTCCATGTCATCTGATCCCTTTCGGAATATCAGTTTGTATTTCCTGACTTTTGTATGTAACATGATTCTTAGAGCTTCCAGGGCAACAATCATTCTATTGGTCCGCTTACGAATGATAGATAAGGATCATTAAGAGGATGAAATAACAAAAACACGCACGAATGGTATTCCTCGTGATGGGAAATACCATGCTGCTTTCCAATCACAGTGATTTTCAGGCAATACGCGTATTGGCTATGCCTACAGGCAAAATTTCTTGACTTGAATTATGCACGTATCATTTTCTGCCGAGTTATTGAGATCCACATCTGCATGTGTGTGTGCATGTTTATAATATTCTGTCAATAGTTTTCAGTAATTGACCATATCTCTTCTTCCTACATTTCATATAAATGTACAACCTTTAACAACGCATGCAAAACAAAATTAGATACCCCGCTTTGGAGACGGCATGCTATTCAACAGGAACCGTGACTACTCCGTTCGCACAACGAAAATGTAGTGAATGTCTCTTAAGTATCGAGTCAATATCAACCAAAAGGTAAACCTAACATTTTAAATACAGCATTCCTTATTATAATCTTCTACCACGTGCAGATAGATGAACAAGGATTTCACAAGGTTATCAGGCTGTGATGCTGCTAACTCCTCGACAAGACGACTTCACGCTGACTCCAGCTATCCAGATCCTTTTAAAGTCAGTAGATTTTAGGCTACACCTTGTACACAGGAATACTTTACATGATTCAAATTGCACGCAAGTTGTGAACTAACTTGACGATAGTTGGATGTCCTGCTGCAGGTTCAGACACGCTGCCGTTTCTGCTCTGACTGGCGGCACCAAGGCCGCGGTGCCTCTGTCCAAGGAACCCAGGCTCCTGGAGCTCGTCAACAGAGTCAAGCTCCTCAACGATGCAGCTAGGCAGGGAAAGCAGCCCGAAGGTGGGTCACAGTGCTGATATAAAACATTGGCGCTCACAATATTTAGTAATCTACCCTAGCATGCACACACGTCTGTCGGAACTGCCGATATGAAGCCTGCTCTTCATGTAGGTACGTCAGTGCATTGTGGGTGTCCCAAACTTTTTATTCCCTGATATTATTACCTTTTATCAAAGTACGTTGTTGTTTAATTGACGAGGATGAGGTCATCTTATAGCTGTTGAAATAGCTTTCATCAAAGTGCTTAAGGATATATTTCGTCCGGACTGATGTCTCTTTGCCAAGTAACTTTTGCATTTATACAATTCTTTTTCAAGGTGACCTACTCGGAAAGTTCACATTTGCTTCCGATCGATACGCCGTTCTGGAGAGTGCCGGTTCTTTGGAAGTCGATCTTCTCTTCCACAGACACATCATGTGAGTAATGCTGCCTAGAGACGTGCTCTCTCTAAGTTTTTAATATGTTCATTACTGTTCTCAGCATGACTATTACGGCGGACTGTATTTCATCCATTCTTTAAGTGGAGGAAGGAATATTGGTGGCTCTCATGAGATTCCCATTGCCTGGCATCACAAGGCTCCTCAAAGAAAAAGAAAACTATTTCCCGTACATGTTTTAACATTTCAATCGTCCAATGATGTCATTAGTTGTGTTTGTTGTAATTTATGAATATTGGGGTGTCGATGGACGATATAAACACCCTTGTGACGCCAGTGAATGCACTGAACAAGTTTATGCATCAGGTTTTACAATTTTGCTCATCCATTGACCTAGGTCTGCCTGGTCGCTTGCTAAATAGGGATCAATATTGCTCCAGCTACTTTGATGCATTTTTGTTATTGAATTACCGCTTCGCTCTCCCTATTTCGATTAATCTCAAAACCATGGTTTCATTTTTTTGTTTTATTTATACCGAGACTGAGAAATGGCTGTTACTCTGCGCCTGTTCACGTCTACTGGCATCTGTCCTGGAAGGGCAATATAGGTGTACATGAAAATGGCCTGTTGGATTAAAATATGCTATGGCGGCAAAGCAGATCACGTGATCAAGAAACTGATAAGACAACAGCGACAGAGCTCATCTGTCTTTGTGATCTGCTGTAATAGTTATCGAAACAAACATTCGATTCGCACAATGGCCTAAGCTGATTAAGATATGTTTCAAATGTTGCCAAGATGGATGCCGATTTGCTCGAGATGGCGAACAGTGACATCACTTCCGCATTACCCATGAAAACCACACTGCTTCGAAGTATCGTCAACACATCTGCACAACTGCTTTATAAATCTTCCGTTTTGCTGGAATAACACAGATATGCCATCCACTTCCGTTTTGCTGGAATAACACAGATATGCCATCCACTTCCGTTTTGCTGGAATAACACAGATATGCCATCAACTTCCGTTTTGCTGGAATAACACAGATATGCCATCAACTTCCGTTTTGCTGGAATAACACAGATATGCCATCAACTTCCGTTTTGCTGGAATAACAGATATGCCATCCACTTCCGTTTTGCTGGAATAACACAGATATGCCATCCACTTCCGTTTTGCTGGAATAACAGATATATATATATGCCATCAACTTCCGTTTTGCTGGAATAACAGATATGCCATCCACTTCCGTTTTGCTGGAATAACAGATATGCCATCCACTTCCGTTTTGCTGGAATAACAGATATGCCATCCACTTCCGTTTTGCTGGAATAACAGATATGCCATCCACTTCCGTTTTGCTGGAATAACACAGATATGCCATCCACTTCCGTTTTGCTGGAATAACACAGATATGCCATCCACTTCCGTTTTGCTGGAATAACACAGATATGCCATCAACTTCCGTTTTGCTGGAATAACACAGATATGCCATCCACTTCCGTTTTGCTGGAATAACACAGATATGCCATCCACTTCCGTTTTGCTGGAATAACACAGATAAGCCATCAACTTCCGTTTTGCTGGAATAACACAGATATGCCATCCACTTCCGTTTTGCTGGAATAACACAGATATGCCATCCACTTCCGTTTTGCTGGAATAACACAGATATGCCATCCACTTCCGTTTTGCTGGAATAACACAGATATGCCATCAACTTCCGTTTTGCTGGAATAACACAGATATGCCATCCACTTCCGTTTTGCTGGAATAACACAGATATGCCATCAACTTCCGTTTTGCTGGAATAACACAGATATGCCATCAACTTCCGTTTTGCTGGAATAACACAGATATGCCATCAACTTCCGTTTTGCTGGAATAACACAGATATGCCATCCACTTCCGTTTTGCTGGAATAACACAGATATGCCATCCACTTCCGTTTTGCTGGAATAACACAGATATGCCATCAACTTCCGTTTTGCTGGAATAACACAGATATGCCATCCACTTCCGTTTTGCTGGAATAACACAGATATGCCATCCACTTCCGTTTTGCTGGAATAACACAGATATGCCATCAACTTCCGTTTTGCTGGAATAACACAGATATGCCATCCACTTCCGTTTTGCTGGAATAACACAGATATGCCATCCACTTCCGTTTTGCTGGAATAACACAGATATGCCATCCACTTCCGTTTTGCTGGAATAACACAGATATGCCATCAACTTCCGTTTTGCTGGAATAACACAGATATGCCATCCACTTCCGTTTTGCTGGAATAACACAGATATGCCATCAACTTCCGTTTTGCTGGAATAACACAGATATGCCATCAACTTCCGTTTTGCTGGAATAACACAGATATGCCATCAACTTCCGTTTTGCTGGAATAACACAGATATGCCATCAACTTCCGTTTTGCTGGAATAACACAGATATGCCATCAACTTCCGTTTTGCTGGAATAACACAGATATGCCATCAACTTCCGTTTTGCTGGAATAACACAGATATGCCATCCACTTCCGTTTTGCTGGAATAACACAGATATGCCATCCACTTCCGTTTTGCTGGAATAACACAGATATGCCATCCACTTCCGTTTTGCTGGATTAACACAGATATGCCATCCACTTCCGTTTTGCTGGAATAACACAGATATGCCATCCACTTCCGTTTTGCTGGAATAACACAGATATGCCATCAACTTCCGTTTTGCTGGAATAACACAGATATGCCATCCACTTCCGTTTTGCTGGAATAACACAGATATGCCATCCACTTCCGTTTTGCTGGAATAACACAGATATGCCATCCACTTCCGTTTTGCTGGAATAACACAGATATGCCATCAACTTCCGTTTTGCTGGAATAACACAGATATGCCATCCACTTCCGTTTTGCTGGAATAACACAGATATGCCATCAACTTCCGTTTTGCTGGAATAACACAGATATGCCATCAACTTCCGTTTTGCTGGAATAACACAGATATGCCATCCACTTCCGTTTTGCTGGAATAACACAGATATGCCATCCACTTCCGTTTTGCTGGAATAACACAGATATGCCATCCACTTCCGTTTTGCTGGAATAACCCAGATATGCCATCAACTTCCGTTTTGCTGGAATAACACAGATATGCCATCCACTTCCGTTTTGCTGGAATAACACAGATATGCCATTCACTTCCGTTTTGCTGGAATAACACAGATATGCCATCAACTTCCGTTTTGCTGGAATAACACAGATATGCCATCCACTTCCGTTTTGCTGGAATAACACAGATATGCCATCCACTTCCGTTTTGCTGGAATAACACAGATATGCCATCCACTTCCGTTTTGCTGGAATAACACAGATATGCCATCAACTTCCGTTTTGCTGGAATAACACAGATATGCCATCCACTTCCGTTTTGCTGGAATAACACAGATATGCCATCAACTTCCGTTTTGCTGGAATAACACAGATATGCCATCAACTTCCGTTTTGCTGGAATAACACAGATATGCCATCAACTTCCGTTTTGCTGGAATAACACAGATATGCCATCAACTTCCGTTTTGCTGGAATAACACAGATATGCCATCCACTTCCGTTTTGCTGGAATAACCCAGATATGCCATCAACTTCCGTTTTGCTGGAATAACACAGATATGCCATCCACTTCCGTTTTGCTGGAATAACACAGATATGCCATCAACTTCCGTTTTGCTGGAATAACACAGATATGCCATCAACTTCCGTTTTGCTGGAATAACACAGATATGCCATCAACTTCCGTTTTGCTGGAATAACACAGATATGCCATCCACTGCTGTTTTTGAGGGAGTCGAGGATTCTGGAGGTTCTATGAATGGGCACGAGAAAACAAAGACTAAGATATGGAGTCACGATTTTGTAAGATGAACAAAGAGGAAATAACAGCTTTCTATTCGCTACATGCGCTGAGAATGAAAGAATTCCCTCAAAAAAGCTTTGCTTGCATTTCATGACTATATGGCCGCGAAGCGAAGATTCAAAATGCATGACGCTTTGTTTTTTTGGAGAGATAAAAACCTTAGTGGAAAGGCCGTGGAATGCGGACGCACTTGCCAGAGCAATACGGAAGAATGCATTGGACTGGTTGACGAGCTACATGATAGAGACAAACGTTCTTGTTGTTAATTGATTTTTATTGATACATGATTTGGGTAAATTTTTTCGAAAACACATTAAAGCAACTTATCCTTAAATTTTTCTTGATTCAGTCATGTCTCAATGCCTTGTGAATCTGAAAAAAAATTGCATGCGAACCAATTGAAGAATGCTTCAGTAAGATTCGAATGAATTTGGTAGTCTTTCCAAAAACGCTTTGCCGTCAGCCCCTCGAACCAGACATTTTCTTGCTTATTCAGCTCTGCCGTTTAATTCAATTAATTCGTAGGCAAGACTTCCTAGCGTGATGATTTGATACAGGGGCTAAAATGCAAAAGATTCAAGTAATATTTAACATTCATAAAACCGGTAACGAGGGTTCAATATTAAGAGATCTGAGTATTCAATAAACTCTTAATTGCATCCAGCATGTCACCGAAAGCGGCCAGTCTGATGTTGAGAATACATAGACTGCCATTCGCAAAGGACTTTAAGGAAAAAGTGCTAAGTTTTTCCGAAGCATAACAGCAATGAAACTATGTTCAGACTGCACGACTTGTTAGGATTAAAATGTTCTGAGATAAGCGCTCACAGCCAGCACTCGCGAAGCCCGAAACCTTTCTCCTGTTTGAACCTGTCCGCGCAGGTGCTTGCCGTGAGCGCTCATCTCGGAACACACAGGCAGCATTCTGAAAGGAAACGCGCCTCTAGTCCCGCGAGAGGACTGCGTATGGTGCGTGAGGGTTGCTTCCATTCAGCGTGGCTGAGACTATAGTGAATATAGTCTGTGTTCAGAATGGGTTGCTTCTGGGAAACCCTCCTCAGATACCAGCGATGCAAATGGCCTCGCAGTTCGTGGACATTCCACCTTGAGACCAATTTTGCATCCTCGTCTCTGGCGAATTCATTGTGTCATGACGTGCAAAACTTTTATGTAAACTCTGTTTAAAGATAAGTATCTTTAATAATGTAACTTGATTCTATCATCATCTAGTATATGATAGTATGAGTCGACTGTAACTGCTTACCGTAGACAAACGCTATGCTAAGGGTGGAGCATGCTTCAGTTTAGGAAACATTCAAGCATTTGGGGTTCGTATGTTTCACGTCCATAAAACATTAATGTCAGGAACACTGTTTATGTCATCATAAATAACAGTAAGAGTTTTAGATACAAATAATGATTATATGTTTAACTTTATGGACATTTTTTAACAAATGTCTTCCTTTTCTGATTTCCAGATCAGAGTAAATGTTTGCTGTTGACAAGTAGAGGCATGTGCATCGAAAGCGTTTGCTTCTATGGAATAGCATTATTTGATCCATGGCAATGCGTGGGACTTTCTTCTACACTTGAAAACAATACTCGCTAGTTTGTAGAGCTAGTCTTTTCATCTGGCTAAAATTTACCTCCCTTTCCTGAGACGGACCTTAGCAAAATTGCACGTATCATCATGATCTTGCCGTTTGAAGTTTGACTGTTGCGTGACGTAGGTAGTATTTCCACTGCAACTGAACTAAAGTTTCCTCTAAATCTTGGTTCCCGTGCTTTATGCTTGCTTTTTGAGCATTGGACTTCACTAACGTCAGCTGCAATGCGATGATGGATGCACCCTCGTAGGTATCTACATGTAGAGCTAGAGAAGAAGCCAGCACAAACACAACGACGAGATCCACTTCTCGTTCCATAGCTGCTAGCACCATAGTGGTCTTGAGATAGTAAAGCACCAGTTGTGAACTGATAACTGTAATACATGATTTTCTCCTGGTCATTTTTTGAATAAATCAGATTAAGGAATTGTCGTTGAACACTCGTGCTACTGGGCTTTAGCCTGACGAATATATCTTATGAAGCTTGATATGATTATATTGCTGCTGCAGTTGCTGTTCATAACAATGACAGTGAAATATTCGTTGCTTATGTTAATGCCCTTGTTGATGTTTCACGTAAAAAAGGCCGTGGTGATAACAATAAGTGGATTTAACGTATTACGATGCGGAAGTAATGACATTATGACTATAACGGAAATGATTATGATAAAGCCCATGATATGTCACTGATTGCCCAGCGTGAAATGATGATGAACATATAAACTACAGTCATACACCCCGAGTATATTTGTTCAGGCATAACGAATGTATTCGCTAGATTTCAAGAACATCAGCAAGTACGGTGTTTGACTTTATTTTTGTAACTTCGTCAGTATGAAAAGGATGCAAAGGTATCCTTTGACTCTCGTCTTGTAATGAGAAAATGTTGATCAAAGAAAAGTGTGTATCTTTTCATCGATGTGTTGTAACCATGCGTGCCATAAGCTGTGTAGTTTGATTTCAGCACATTTACTATTTGTTCAAAGAAAAATGTTGTTTTTTCAGCTCACGGCAAGCTGCAGTCAATATACTGGTGAGTTGTTTATTTCCTTCTTTCTTTCCAATTTCCCTTCCATTTTGTCTCTCCTTCTTTCTTGTTCTCTTTCAATTTTAGAACTAACTTCAAACCGCCTTAATAAATTCCAATCATAGTAACTCCCTCCATTCCTTCCAAATTTTGTCTACGTCAAATTGTGCATCCATTGCCCATAACGTGTTTCTCATCACAGTTCTCGCCACAAGGAACAAACGGATCTACTTGCCTTATTCTCCTCTTCTAATAAACTCTATTATCCGTGGTCAATGATAACAAATAGCCTACAAAGGCTGAGAGGCTGTAAAACTCCATCAATCAATTAAAAAACCAACCTTCTCTTCTGAAAGAGCTCTTGGCCTTCATCTTTGAAAATTATACTGCCTGCAAGTGAACATCTTTGTAGAGAAGATGATATGGTTTGGAAGGGGGTTGTGGATATGTATTCCGATATGCTTTTGTCTCGAAGCAAGCATTTTGCTAAAACTGTCATTTCACTTTCATGCCCACATGTTTAATGAGGCACATGTCCAGTATTATTTTTTTTAAGGTCAAGGATGGGTAGGGTGGAATGTAAGAGGCATCATTCATGCACACCTTAATCAGTGAAATGACGGGTTGTAGGTCATTGATTTTGGACAGTGTTGACCCAGCAAAGGCAGGATATAGATATGCTTTGATGGCATTCAGTCTCGTAATTTTACAGCCATCTTAGTTTGAATCAAAATCCCCCTGTGGGTAGGGGTAAGAATCGACCCACTGCGTCTCTCTTCCTGTTTTGAAAACGGCAAGTACCTAAGGAAATCGTGACTTGATTTGCCCGTACTCTAACCAGCTCCCGTTTTTTTTGACTCACATGCGAAGCAAAAGTGAGTCTATGTACTGAGCCGTGTCGTCCGTCCGTCCGTCCGTCCGTCCGTCCGTCCGGGCGTCCGTAAAAAACTTAAACGTTGGATTTTTCTCGGAGACTATTAAGTCTATCAACACCAAATGTGGCATGATGGTGTATGATGACAAGGCCTCAAAAAACATACATAGTGACTTGACCTTGCTTCAAGGTCAAGGTCACAGGAGCCATAAATGTGGTCTCAAAAACAGTCATTTTTCACATTTTCCCAATTTTCTCCCACGTTATTGAGAATGGCGACCTTAGCTACAAGTGGTATATAGGTCAAAGCAAGCCCTATCTTTTGATACCAGTTTGGTTGACCTTGCTTCAAGGTCAAGGTCACAGGAGCTCTTCAAAGTTGGATTGTATACATATTTTGAAGTGACCTTGACCCTGAACTATGGAAGATAACTGTTTCAAACTTAATAATTATGTGGGGCACATGTTATACTTTCATCATGAGACACATTTGTTCACATATCATCAAGGTCAAGGTCACTTTGACCCTTATGAAATGTGACCAAAATGGGGTAGTGAACCACTAAAAGTGACTATATCTCATGGTAGAAAGTGCCAATAAGCACCATTGTGCTTCCTATGTCTTGAATTAACAGCTTTGTGTTGCATGACCTTGGATGACCTTGACCTTGGGTCAAGGTCACATGTATTTTTTATAGGAAAAATGTGTAAAGCATTTCTTTGTGTATGATGTCATTGGTAGGTTTAGTTGTTTGACCTTGACCTTGAAGGTCACCTGAAGGTCAAGGTCATATAAAGGTCAAGGTCAAGCATGTGAGTCGTATGGGCTTTGCCCTTCTTGTTAATAATGAAAGCCATAATTCTCCATTCATTCATTCATTCATTCATTCATTCATTCATTCATTCATTCATTCATTCATTCATTCATTCATTCATTCATTCATTCATTCATTCATTCATTCATTCATTCATTCATTCATTCATTCATTCATTCATTCATTCATTCATTCATTCATTCATTCATTCATTCGTTCGTTCGTTCGTTCGTTCGTTCATTCATTCATTCATTCATTCATTCATTCATTCATTCATTCATTCATTCATTCATTCGTTCATTCATTCATTCATTCATTCATTCATTCATTCATTCATTCATTCATCCATTCTCTCCTTCATTGGTTCATTGGTTTGTTCGTTCATTCATTTGTACGTTCGTTTATTCACTGTTACCAGAATGCGGAAAAAGTGGCCTTCAAAAACGGGAGTGCAATCCCCCACCCCGCTCAGGACGAGTCCAACAGTCCCTTCTTTGGGGGCGTGGTGACGGTGGAGTACGAGACCAGAGAAGGCTCAGGCAAAGCAGGCAAGGACTACTGCCACACTGGTGGCAAACTGGTGAGTGTTCCATCCACACAGAGCATGCACTCACAGAGGAGGAGGAGGAGGGGGGTGGGGTGGAGGGGGAGGAGGAGGAGGAGGAGGAGAAAACAGGAGGAGGAGAAAACAGAAGGAGGAGAAAACAGGAGGAGGAGAAAACATGAGGAGGAGAAAACAGGAGGAGGAAAAAGAGTTGAAGGAGAAAGAGGAGGAAAAGGAGGAAAAGTTACTATGGAGAAGAAGGAAGACGACGACGACAACATTTCGATGAACGTTAAGCGATGACAGTGACAACGAATTGAAATTACGGAATGCATCAGAAGTAACTGAAAGAGCATAATCCAAAAATGGTCTAATAGAAGGTGACTGAATGTGAAAATGTTACTTCAAACAAAAAACTTAAGGGTGAAAGAATTTCTTATTCAGGGTGTCGTCTAGGATGAAAAAAGCTCCGCAAAAAATAGAACGATGAATACTTGTGAGAGGAAGTCGTGGCATATGAAAAAGACTGTGGCTGATCAAATGGAAGTGGAGGACTAAAATAGTAAAGAATGGAGAGAGGAGACAGGTGGAGTGCTTTCAAACGACCACTACTATTTTTAATGTGTAAGATGGTGGTCTTCATTACACTTATATTGTTTGCCGACAGACCTTCCTGGAGAACGAGTACAAGAAGACTCTCTCCATTCCCATCCTGAATGACAACCAGTACGAGGCAGATGTCGACTTCTACATCATTCTGAAGAACCCCACAGGAGGCAGCAGTCTTGGAGATCCCAGCGTCACTCGGGTCACCATCGTGGATGATGACGGTGAGACAAAGCTCTCCTTCGTCATTGTCAAAGCCAGCAGCACTGTGGGCTGGATCTAGCATGAAGTGTCAGGGTTGTAACAGCAAGGGACGCTTAGAGGAGTCATTGATGGGTATCCAGATTATGGTGCGCCGAATGTTTAGCTCTGATCTAAATGTTAACCTTTTCTCCTTCGCCGTAGAGATCAATTCCTTCGGGGTAAAGTTGTGAACTCACCAATGTAAGCAGTTTTTTCAGCTATGTTTAGAAAAAGAAATATTTTGTCAACGGTAATAGTTTCAGCACGCCATTTGTACTTTGTTTTCTTTTATTCTACATTACTAAACCTTCAACTGAAGTACAAAGATTGGTGGTGAACAACACATTAGAAGAAAACAACTTTCGACAAGTGAAGATCCACAAATATTTGTTTAGGCTCCTTACTTGTTAACCTATCTGTGACACCGCATCGCGAAATGAATCCACTGTATTACGATCGTTTCTAAAATAACATTTCGTGCTCATTCAGATGTTGAAAACCGTGTTTTGAATCGGGGGATTTGGAGCAAAATTGTGCGCAAATGAATTGAGAATCTTTGGGAATCATCAATTTGAAAAAGATGTTCAATCAAATAAGACCTGTTTTATCATTTCAAATAACTATCATCGTACCACCGTAAAAAAGCATTTCTTAAACTATTTTTAAGCTGGAGCTCAACTTAAATATTTGTTACTGTTTTTAGTAAACGTTCAAGGTAAGTTTTCCACAAAGGCCTAAAAACCAACAACCAGGCCCCCGTGCCATTGACATGGGCTTTGTTTCGATTTTCACCGAAATTGGCGTTGTCTCGATTTTCACTGAAATTGGCTTTGTCTCGATTTTCACCGAAATTGGCGGTGTATTGATTTTCACTGAAATTAGCGGTGTATTGATTTTCACCGAAATTGGCGGTGTATTGATTTTCACTGAAATTGGCGGTGTATTGATTTTCACTGATATTGGCTTTGTATTGATTTTCACTTAAATTGGCTTTGTATTGATTTTCACTGAAATTGATTTTGCATCGATTGATCATGCTTTAGGCACATTGCGACTCTGTGAGTGATGCGGGGGTCATGTATGGGTAATATTCCCCAAACGCTCGTTTTAGTCTCAGTTCCTTCCCCCTGCTCCACTCCTCCCATCTCTCCGCCTCAGCGCCTTGTCGGGCCGTATTTCCCCCAATCTACCTCTCCTCCCCCTCCCCCCTTCCCTCCACCCCCCTTCCCCCCTTTCCTCATTAGTGGTCTACATTTTGTTTAGTGATGATAATGTTCGTCCATCGGGATCGATGAGGACCATAGATGTCATCATTTCATCTAGTTGTGGGTCCTCAGATGGCTAGTGAGACCAATCCGTACCCCAAAGAGTCTGTTGCAATGTGGACAGGGAAATGCAGGTGGCTGACCAGGGGAAGACAAACTGCTGGCTCTGGACTTCCTGGTGGCTCACTTCACAGCAGCATCCCTCGATCTTCTCTGTTCAAAAGCTGCTGCACCGGCATGGACTCTACTGCGCCAGGCAGAGCGGTCTGAAGCAACCCTCTCCCAACTGCCAGGATCTATGCAGCAGATCTTCAGAGAGGCTTTTAGGGTGTCCTTGTACCTTTTCTTTTGTCCGCCAAGGGATCGCTTGCCCTGCAGGAGTTCTCCGTAGAACACCTTTTTAGGAAGGCGCTCATCAGGCATGCGTTCGACGTGGCCATCCCAACGTAGCTGTGCCTTGCAGAGCATGTTGTGAATGCTGGGAATGTCAGCCTGTGCCAGGACGTCCGTGTTGGGCACTTTGTCTTGCCACCTGATCTTTAGCAGTTTTCTCAAGCAGTTCATGTGGAAGTGATTCAGCTTTTTGACATGGCGACTGTACACAGTCCAAGTCTCACAAGCGTAGAGTAGAGCGGGGAGAACAACAGCAGCATAGACCTTCAGTTTGGTAGCAAATTTGATGCCTCGATTGTCCCAAACGTTAAGACGGAGTCTTCCAAAGGCTCTGGCTATTCTGGCGTTGATCTTGTCGTCTATGTGGATTGCCTGTGAGAGCGTGCAGCCGAGGTACGTGAACCTGTCAACGTTGTTGAGCTTTTGGCCGTCGACAGAGATTGATGGCTCAACATAAGCACCTCCTGGGGCTGGTTGATGCAGGACCTCAGTCTTTTTGGTGGAAATGGTGAGGCCGAAGTTTGTGCATGCCGTGGAGAACAGGTCCATAGAGTGTTGCATGTCTGCCTCTGTGTTGGCGTTGACGACACAATCATCCGCGAATAGGAGGTCACGGATGATTTCAACCTGGACTTTCGTTTTGGCTTGAAGCCGTCTGAGGTTAAAGAGCTTACCGTCCATGCGGTATCGAAGGCCGACTCCAACCTCACTGTCCCTGAAGGCATCCAATAACATAGCGGAGAACATGAGGCTGAAGAGAGTGGGTGCTAGGACTCATCCCTGCTTCACGCCGTTTGTAACTGCAAAGGGCTCAGAGTAGTTGACCTGATCCTGTACTCTGGCAAGCATCCCGTCGTAAAATTGCTGCACCAAATGGATGAATGTACCTGGGCATCCAAATGTGGCCATGATCTTCCAGAGGCTGTCACGGCTGACAGTGTCAAATGCTTTTGTGAGATCCACAAAGGTGGTGTATAGTTGAGCATTCTGTTCCTGACACTTTTCTTGGAGTTGTCTGGCAGCAAATATCATGTCGATGGTCCCTCTCTCCTTCCTGAAACCACACTGACTTTCTGGTAGCAAACTCCGATCGAGGTGTTGTGTGAGTCTATTCAGTAGGAGCCTGGCGAGGACCTTGCCTGCGATACAAAGTAGGGATATTCCTCTGTGATTGTCACAGGACTGGCCGTTGCCCTTCAACTTGTACAGGTGGATAATGAGACCTTAATAAACCGAGGCCTAAGTGCGCTTAGAACCACTGGATAAGGCGCATTATAAATATAATAAATTATTATTATTATTATTATTATTATTATTATTATGGGGAATGCGCTTCTGCTTCCACATCTCTCCAAACATCTCTGTCAGCCTTTCCACTAGTTTGGGTCCACCAGACTTGTAGATCTCGGCTGGTATGGAGTCAGGTCCTGGAGCTTTCCCACTAGACAGGAGCTCAATGGCCTTTTGAGTTTCTAGAACAGTTGGAAGGTCATCCAGACTAGTGTTCATTTCTACTTGGGGTAGACGGTTAATCGCCTCATCGTTGATGAAGGAGGGTCTGTTGAGGACACTGTCAAAGTGTTCCGCCCAGCGGTCCAGTATCTTCTCCTTTTCGGATATCAAAGTACTACCGTCGGAGCTCAAGATTCCAAACGTGGTAGGGCCGTAGACCGCCTGAAGAGCACTATAAAATTTCTTCATATCGTGTTTGTTGGCGTAGGCCTGGATGTCGTCGGCTTTCTGGCTCAGCCAAGCATCCTGCATCTCACGCAGCTTCTTCTGCACGACCCGGCAAACCCCACAGAAGGCATCTTTTTTGCAGCATATTTGGGGTCGATACTGTAAGCACGGTGGAGACGATGCTTCTCATCCAGCAAGGCCTGTATTTCTTCACAGTTGTCGCCAAACCAATTCTGGTGCTTACGGGTGGTGGTGCCAAGTATTTCAGATGCCGTGGAGTACACCATCTGTTTGAAGGCTGCCCAGCTTTGCTCAATGTCGTTGGCCTCTCCGTCTGCGGCTTCCAACTGGCTTGCCAAGGCATCGGCGAGGGACTGTCGAGTGCAGCCGCCTTTAAGTTTCTGGACATTCAGGCGCTTGGGGGCTTTGATTCCCTGTGGCCGTCTGGGGGATTGAATTCTGATATTCAACTTAGAAATCAGCAGTCTGTGGTCCGTCCAACAGTCAGCGCCACACATAGCCTTGGTCACGCGGACATCTTGCCTGTCTCCCCTGCGGACTATGATGTAGTCTATCAGATGCCAATGCTTGGAGCGAGGATGCATCCAGGTGGTCTTATTGCGATTGGGCAGGCGGAAGACAGTGTTTGTGATCAGGAGATCTTTGGTAGCACACGTCCTCAACAGGTGTCCATTGCTGTTGCATTTGCCAATGCCGTGCCTGCCGATGACTCCCTCCCACGAGACATGGTCGGCGCCAACTCTGGCGTTAAAAGTCGCCGAGGATGATAAACTTGTCGGACTTGGGAACAGTGGCGATTAGCTCTTCCAGATCCTGGTAGAACTTGTCCTTGGCCTCCTCCGGGTTGGTCATGGTTGGTGCGTAAGCACTGACGAGTGTGGCACGCCTCTTTTCAGGAAGGGAAAACTTCAGCATCATTAGCCGGTCGTTGATTCCCTTTGGTACGCTGGAAAGCTTGTTCACCAATTTCGTCAGTACAGCCAAACCAACTCCAGACTCGCGGCGTTCGTCTGGGCCACGTCCACTCCAGAAGAAGGTGTAGCCAGCTCCAACTTCAGTCATCTGTCCCTCGTCGGCAAGGCGGGTCTCGCTCAAGGCTGCAATCTCGACCTTATATCGGGCAAGCTCTTTGAGAATTAGGGCTGTTCTTCTCTCTGGTCTATTTGCCTCTGCACGATCCATAAGAGTTCGTATGTTCCACGCACCAAGGGTGAGAGGAACCTTCCGGGTTTTACTTGTTTTTCGACCGCATGGGTGGGATTCCCTCCACCCGCGGTAAGCTGGTCGGGGTAGGTGAATAGGCATTTTTAGGGCACCTTTTCTAGCCCCTTCCTCAGGCTACGGAGGTAAGCAGCGCTGTAATAAAAAGGTCTGCTTAGTCGCTCAGGTGGCTGCCGAAATCCATCGCTGCTTCAGGGTCAATGGAAGACGACCATATGGCCTAAGCCGCCTACGTGCGGGTCTGCCGCTGCAGCTGCCAGTGCATCCACACCTGCTACGTCACAACTCGCCCGTCGCCGCAGGACTTAGGGATGAAACGGGTGGATGATGAAATGACAGGTGATGACATTGATGACTTGATCCAGTGGCAAGACGTAGTCAAGACGGCTGGAGTGGAAGCTGGATGCAGTGGATGACCAGGGCGTTCTACGTGTCTCGCCGTGCTCTGAGCGCTCCACAATGCTTGGTGGGAATCGCCTTCTTGCCCGTTGACCAGTTGTGGTTCCTCCGCGCCGTCTGCCGAATCCAGTCTTCACGTGCATAGGTAGACATACCTAGATCACCGAGGGTTTTAGACCCATCGGCTACCATCACCAGGTTTAGCCATCCCGTCGAGGCCGTTGCCCGGGGTGTCCTTCCCGCTCTTGAGGAAGGACTGATAACATTCAGTTGTTCGAGAGTGCAGGGGTGTTGGAGCATGCGCAGTACCAAATCTGCGCCTGGGAAATTCCAGACTCTGGGGGGTAAAGGGGCGGTCACAGGATGCCTAGCACGCGCCGGTCCTCGTAAATGGCTGTGCTCTCCGCGCAAAGTTCTTTGAGTTATCTTGTCGTCTTGGCTGAGTTACGGAAAGAAAATGCGACATAATACCATTCGTATATGAACAGTACCCGTCGTTTGTCTACGGTAAGCATTTCAGTTGGGTGAAATCAGAAATCGGTTTATCGCATAAGCATTTGCTTGTATGCACCATGAGGGAGGGAAAAAAACCTCGTGAGATTAATTCCATCAAATGTCCAAGGTAGCTGTTCTTAGTGAGGACATCGTTTGCGAAGTGTATATGTCGGTTACTGAGTTATGAAAGGCGTTTTCTTGGGTCTGTGCCGTGGTTGTTTGCCTCTTCGATTTTTTTCTCTCCCGATTTTCTTGCCGTTCTGTGCTCCGTTGCATTTGCATAGTAATTATAATCAGGATGAATATGAATTTGTGTTTCATTCAGTCTCCTCACTAACACTAATACAACAGCACTCTGTCTTCACCTGAGTTCATGAATTAGTAACCATATTATAAACTTCCCTCACAGTGTATGAGAAAGACAACAAAGTCTAGAATGTGGGTGCAACGCTCTTGAAAGAATTATTTTTAAAATCATAAACTAACCCACTGGCTTTTACTACATTGAACAGACTCATGTCTTCCGAATATCACATTCATCACGGCAGGGATTCACTGAATTCAAGTAATCCGATACAGTCGAAATGTTTTACAGAGAGCCTTATCTAAGCCAGAATCGAGTTATTGGATACAATCGTGACACCAACTCATAGGAAGGAAAATAAAAGTAATTTTGTGAAAGGCCTTTGATATTGTGTTCAATCTTCTAATCGCAATATGTACTTTTCGAAGGACGTGTTTTTTTTAATTTTTTACCTTAAAGTCCAGATTGCTGTACATGTGCAGGTGAATAACTTGTGAATATCGGCATCATAAGGGAGGAGGAGAAATTTGAAAGAAATTTGACTAGGAAGCCGTGCACACGAAGGCAATATTCTAAATGAAGTAATTTTCAGGTGGTCGGTTTGACAACGTAACCTGGAATCAAATATAAAGAAAACGACCTGAACACAACTTTGAGTAACTCTGAAGTCATGAACTTTTTTGTGTGGATAACATGCAACTGAAAAATGACAATCTTAATATCCCCTTCTTCCCCGTCACTGGGCATCCTGTGGTCTACTGGTGGGATGGATTACGTTGCCGTGTACGCACCTCCTGGCACCGATCAAAGTGACACGAACTGCTTTTCAGCTGCACGACTTGGAATATCTCTGTCTAAATGCGATACTAAAGCTCTGACCATGAACACCCTCTTGCTATACTGGCCAAAGTTACTAAAACAACTAGATAGTGTAGAGTAAGTAAAATTTCATGTTGTTAAAGCAAGTGTTAATCTCGCTAAGGACCCTCCTTTTACAACACCGGCACAATTACAAAGGTACTAACTAATGACGACTTAATCATATCCCAATAAATCATTTTGATATTGTTAAAGCAAGAATTCATCTTGCCATGAATCGACGACAGAATAGCGTAGAGTAAGTACACTGATGTTAAAGCAACATTTAATCTTGCTATGACACTGGAGAAATGACTAAGGTGCTAACTAATGACGGCTGAATCATAGAACGGCAAGTAATGTTGATGTTGTTAAGCGACAACTCTCCATGCCATGAATCCTCCCATTAATGCACTAGCAAAAGTTACTACGACCCTAAGGATGGCAGAATGGCATGGCAGTAAGTAAAGTCAGTGTTGTTAAAGCAAAGAATCATCCTGCCATGGACGCTTCTCTTATTACACTGACAAATTTTGCTAAGGCACTAACTATTGATGACAGAATTTTACGCCAGTACGTAAACCTAATGTTAAAGCTGACAAATTATCTTCTGAAGAAAATTTCATACCACGTTTATTGCATTGCAGAACGTCAAAGCTGTTGTGATCCAAAATCAAAAGATGTTTTGAAATGAATGTGTGGGCCTTTCTATTACTTAGTCCTGTCGACTAGCTATGGTTCTGTAGATGTACCTGTAAAACCACCCACATACGAGCTAGACTTGAAGTCTTGTAATGATGGAGGGCAATGTACAAAATACTTTTGCATGTGTATATAATTCTTTACTGTAAAGGTGCATTAATGAACTGTACTATCAAAGGACTTGAAACGAGAATGCAAGACAAGGACATTTCCGTCTCTTCTTTTGCAAATAGCTGTGCGTCCCCGGTTTCTGTGTTGTTCGCGTTATCATGACCAGGCGTAGAGGGGAAATGTTCACATGCAACCACATGCAAACCATGCATGTGCAGCACTATACTTGTTGAAAAACAGCTGGACTACATAAAAAGTTTTTAAAATATACATTTTTCGTGCATCCACAATGATATTAATCTACACGTGCTACACTTTAACTCTCTACCTACCATGGGCACTTACGAATCGTAAAGTTGACTTTCTCAAACGCAGTTCTATGATTTTGGTCTCTCGGCCTTTTGAAGTAGCAATAATTATGGTAACGTTAATTGTAGTTTTAAATCGCGTGCTGTTGTGTTATGACTTTAAAAAAATGTATGTGCATATATTTTATTATGTTAATATCACAAAGGGATGCACCATTTAGTCACGCTGATGTGTTTCGTCAGTTTTGTCATGTTATCAATTGTTTCTTTCTTTCTTTCGATGCTGAATAAGTGACCAGATTCAATTTCGACAAAACGCTTCTCGCACAAGAATAGCGCACATTTTAAGCTGCGCAGTGGACATGATTTACTTATTTGTATCAACTATTTGAAACAAAATTACCTACTGATGTTTATATTTCTCTCGTGTTGAGATCATACCTTACTCTTTCAATCAATTTTGTTTGTCTGATAAAGGAAAACATGCTTTCAAGTAAACGGCGTCCTGAAGTGATTGTATGATATGCTACGTCGTATGTTTTAAAAGTCATAGAAACAGCATGAAAATTTCTCTTTTGCTTCGATTGAAAAGTCCTGAAATGGTTCGTGCAATGTGTTATACCCATAAGGGCTGGCAAAGGATAAGACATTCCCGTGTACGTTTAGTTGTTAAATATGGCTGCCGGTTAAACTTGACCTTCTGAAATTCCATCCTTTTCAGAGCCTGGCGAGTTTCTCTTCGACGAGACCCATTACCACGCCGACATGAAAGCCGGAAATGTGATGGCCAAGATTGTCAGAGAACATGGATTCGACGGCAAAGTCACTTTGGAGTATTCTACTATGTACGTGCATTGATTTCTGTCTGGCTTATTTGCGAAGACATGTCGCATGACATCTTGCACACGCTCTTATGTTTACCCCCTCGTGACAGCTTCTCGGTATGTTTTTCCTTCATCGTGAGTACAGTTCATTGACATGGACAGCACAAGCTGCAAATTCTGATACAATGACACAGAAAGATTATCCGAATCGCAACAATGTTTTATATGTAAGCGGCATTAATTCTAAGGACAGCCGGCTGACAACCAAGGGTGTCTCTCATTATCATTAGAAGCTCGACATCCCTTTTCGAGCGATCAGTTATGGGATGAAATGTTCAGCTGTACTTGACCCAGATACGAGTCACAATTCGCAATGTAAAAAAGAACAACCTGTTACTTTGCATTGCTTTCGTGGGATGGAAGTACGACCAGTTGGCCCAGTAATGTACGCGTACACATTTTCTGGAACCGGAGCGTGTGTAAAGTCCTCTGTGTACGACAAAACCTTGTACCTTTACCTTCGTTCTCCAGAGACGGGACTGCAGTAGGGGGCAATACCTTGGGGACCGATGTGGACTACATCAGCGAGCATGGATCCGTGACTTTTGAGCACGCTGAGGCGTCCAAAAACATCACCGTGCAGGTCAACAAGGAGTCCAAGGTATGAAATCATACGATGTCGCGTGGCCACGTTCGTCAGGACTCTTATTTCTTAGTGTGACTGAGCACCAAGATCGAGATAAGTCGCACTGGTCCTGTTATATCAGCAGGAGTCAACCAGGTGTTTTTTCTGTTTTGGGTAGCTTCTGCCTCTTTTTACCCCTCTGGAATCGGTTTGTTGCCGATATACTATGCAAATCAACATGTAATAATGTAAAACCTTTATAAGACAAACTCGCTAAAAACAAGGTGAGGGTGAGCACAAAACTAACGTTCACTTCAAAATCTGAGGAATTTCCGTCAGAGGGACGTTAAAGCTCATTGTTTTGCACAAATTTCACTGTGTATCAATATGTGCAAATGAAGTGATTGACGCCTTAGTTATGTTTCTTGCCGACGTCGATGGTCATTTTCATATCAATCGCAGGAGCGAACTGGACACGCTTCGCCTTCGGAAAACTCGCGTAGAATGTCACTATTTAAAAAAGCAATCGTTTATGAAAGTTTTACCACAATATTAAGATGCTCTGATGATTTAGCTCGTGAGAAATCCGGGGGAAAGATGAGGCATGACATGCGTATACGATCAGGCGTGGTCGATTGCCTATATTGGAGACAAGATCGTATATTTTGCAAACAGAAAGGAACGGGTTCCTCTGGTGGGCCGCACTAGTGAACTTGTGCGAGGAGAGGGGTGTGGGAAGGACAGCGAAGTTGGCAGGCCGCACTAGTGAACTTGTCCAAGGAGAGGGGTGTGGGAAGGACAGCGAAGTTGGCAGGCCGCACTAGTGAACTTGTGCGAGGAGAGGGGTGTGGGAAGGACAGCGAAGTTGGCAGGCCGCACTAGTGAACTTGTCCAAGGAGAGGGTGTGGGAAGGACAGCGAAGTTGGCAGGCCGCACTAGTGAACTTGTGCGAGGAGAGGGGTGTGGGAAGGACAGCGAAGTTGGCAGGCCACACTAGTGAACTTGTCCAAGGAGAGGAGTGTGGGAAGGACAGCAAAGTTGGCAGGCCGCACTAGCTGACGGGCCACAGCATCTGATTGGTTGCGTTTTTACAGTTTTGAATATTTCATTCGATTCTTTAGACTCCGTCGTCATCCTGTGTGTGTGTGAGTCACTGCTGATTAACCGACCAAGATCGCGTAGGTTGCGTATGTTGCGTATGTTGCGTATGTGCGCTGTGGCTCGCCATCGTCGTTCTCTTTCTCGCACCCCTCTCCTTGGACGAGTCCACAAGTGTGGCCCTCTAGAGGAATTATTTCCAACACAACATTCTACTCAGCGTCCGTATGCGCGCATTTAGGTCATAACTTTAGTGTTCGACAGTTTAGTTCTTTTACTTGCAAATGTTGCCAATCACATTATATACGAATCTCAGTAGTGCACTGGAAATATTTTAAATATCATAGTGTCCTTGATCCCAAATGTCATAGCACCAGATTTCGTCTACCACACGCAAGGCAAGAATTCTCATTACTCTTTTGCTAGCGAGTTTTACGACCTAGGTCGACGTTGATTTCGCTTTGTTTTGAATTAGTGTTTGTACTTCCCGAGCAAGCAGTGCGCCGTATAGGCTGGTGCGCCTTTTGTTGTAATTGCTTCTTTTCTTTTCTTTTCTTTTTGGGGAATGCGTCTTATACAAGGGTGCGCCTTGGAGTCCGAGATTTACGTTAGTTTGAGATGCACTAGGGGGGAAAGTGACTTTTTGACTCACATGCGAAGCAAAAGTGAGTATGTACTCACCCGTTTCGTCCGTCCGGGCGTCCGGGCGTCCGAAAACTTTAACGTTGGATTTTTCTCGGAGACTATTAAGTCTATCAATACCAAATGTGGCATGATGGTGTATGATAACAAGGCCTCAAAAACATACATAGTGACTTGTCCTTGCTTCAAGGTCAAGGTCGCAGGGGCCATAAATGTTGTCTAAAAAACAGTCATTTTTCACATTTTCTCAATTTTCTCTGAAGTTTTTGAGATTGGATACCTCACCTATATATGGTATATAGGGCAAAGTAATCCCTATCTTTTGATACCAGTTTGGCATACCTTGCTTCAAGGTCAAGGTCACATGAGCTCTTCAAAGTATACATATTTTGAAGTGACCTTGACCTTGAACTATGGAAGATAACTGTTTCAAACTTAATAATTATGTGGGGCACATGTTATACTTGCATCATGAGACACAGTTGGTTACATATCATCAAGGTCAAGGTCACTTTGACCCTTATGAAATGTGATCAAAATGGGGTAGTGAACCACTAAAAGTGACCATATCTCATAGTAGAAAGTGCCAATAAGCACCATTGTGCTTCCTATGTCTTGAATTAACAGCTTGGGTCAAGGTCACATGTATTTTGGTAGGAAAAAAGTGTAAAGCATTTCTTAGTGTATGATGTCATTGGTAGGTTTAGTTGTTTGACCTTGACCTTGAAGGTCACCTGAGGTCAATGTCATATAAAGGTCAAGGTAAAGCATGTGAGTCGTATGGGCTTTGCCCTTCTTGTTCTACCAAAACATGACACGTTCACACACAAATTCTCAGAAAGAGCATGGAGCGAGAGTGGGGGATGGGGGTAAGAATGCGGAGATCTGTTTTACTAAAGCAGTTCTATTGTTTTCATTTTGATTCTAAAGTATCGTTGCTGATAAAAAGGAGAGTGGTAACCTCTTGACCTTGACCCACTGCACAAAATGTCAGCAAAGTATCCACTCCTGCACGAAAATAGTGATAATACAGTACTGCCTTACTGTGTTCGTGGTGCTTTTGTGAATAAACAAACCCTAAAGAGTAGTCTTTTAATACATACCACTATGGGAATAGATTGGTTAATCCTGTATTAAGTATTGAGAATGTCTTTCTTCTCTGAAAGGCATGATATGGCATGGTTAGACAGCGACGAAGTGAGCATTCTATCGCATCGTTCATAACATCTCTGAACATTTCATAGGTCTCTACAGTCATCAACAAGCATTACGATCTCTCTGATATGCTCCCTAAACAAACTCTTTCAACTCAAGGATCACAATCCTTAATCAAGGCGAAGGAAATATAAAGCTCATCGTTTATTGTAACTGAATGAAGTCTGCTAGCATTCCTTTCTTACATATTTCAATCTTTGCTTTCTTTCACTTTCAGGGGTCCAAGAACTTCATCATCACCATCAGAAATCCCAGCCTTGGCGCCAAGATCGGCCACCAAAGTGCTGTGGTCTGCTACCTCAACAAAGGTCAGCATAATTTCTTGTGACTGTCGTCAGCTTGTAAGCTCTCGCTTATTGTTCAGTGTACCCGACCTGAAGTCGATCTGGTGATATTAGCACCTTTAAAGCAGGAGAGAACATTCAGTAGCGTTAACTGTTGGAGGACTGCACATGTTTCATCAAGACCACTCGCGCTCTGAGCAATTGTTTCCTGGGTTCAGTTTTGTTCAGTATGTTTCACACACACACACACACACACACACAAACACGCGCGCACGCACGCACGCACGCACGCACGCAATCACGCACACACACACACACACACTTTATCATATTAACGTCACATAGCGTCATAATTTGCCAGCAATGTCTGTTTCCCTATCGTATTCATGTAATAGTTGCCACGGTGAGTTATTTTCACGTTATCTCGACAGTCTGTAGTTCTCTCTGTGAAAACTCGCAAAACATTTGTGAAGGTGCTGATATAGTGAGATTTTCCAACAACGTGGGTTGAATAACTGTGGGTTTTTTCTTACTTGTGTGAACAAGTCGCAAATGTTGCCTCGGCAACTTGCACAACCATTTCGGTTGTTGCGGTCAAAGAAAGTTCCTCACATTCAGTGCAGCCATTCACGCTCTCCGGGAATTTCAGCTGTAGTTTATTAACTTTTGTGAATGCTTTGTCGTTTCACACACCAAGTAATACCAGCAAATTTTTTCTGTCTGACTACCTGAAGTGACCATGATAACTTTGAAGAGCATACACAAAAATGTAAACATTGTCTCTTAACCAAATTCACGGGGAAATTGTTTTGTGGACACCTTCATAAAGTAACAAGGGTTACGCACAGTCGGAGCTGCCCGATGCCCTCCTCTTAAGCTAGAATCACTGGGTGCTTGGCTTTCGGGGCCTACTCCAGTAGCTTAGCCAGGGGCGACCCCAAGCAGCCAAAGATATAGTCATCCTATGTAGTTTTGATGATAGTATTTTATGCAGGATTACAAACTACGACCCAACTCAATGCAACACCAACTTTAGCACCTTTGAAACGTACAAAAATTGAAACAATCTGTGTATTGTAAAAACCCTGTAATTTCCGAATCGTGTATGATGAAGGTACTTAGCATGTGCAAATGAAATATCTATTCGATGACATGATAACATTTTTGGGGTTAGTTCCATGACGGTCGACAAAATATTATCCTAGTGCTGTTTGGGTTTGGAGTTGTCTTACTGAGTTTTCCTATGCAACTTTTTAAAAAGACCACCAGAAGGATTGGTATAGAGCATTGCCAACCTATGACCTCTCCAGTGTCTGCATGCCTCGTATGTCTCTTCACCCCTCGCAACCAATATCAACAATGGTTATGCTCTAATAAAATCTGGCCAATGTTTGGTGTTACTCAAAAAGTAACAAGACCCATCGACCAATGCGCATAGAGCAATGCACCCAACCTTTCAATGTCGTGAATAACCCTACTAAACCTATGTTTTGTTACCTTTTCAGCGGGTAAGTCTTTTGAACGTTCTTTGACAATTAGTGTTGTTGAAGCTTGTAGACTCCGAATACAGATCTGGTATTGCAGATTGGTTTGCATCTGATGAATTTGCGTTGCGTTGTGTACCTTCCTGATTGCGGGTTTTCGCTTTCCACATTATCTGTGCATGTGCTTAAATCCTGTAGATCGGGAAGATGAAGGACCAACATTTTCTTGTATTGCTTCTACGAAAATACATCTGTGTCACGTCTTGGCATATCTAACTGTACATGTAAACACAAAAAAGTTAATGCCTCAAAGGATAAATAAGGATATATGGATGGGTAGGTATCTGGACGAAAGATCGGACATAGAGGATAGACTGATAAAAGAGTAAGTTAGAATTAATAACAGTAATGAGTGGATACATTGTGAGGTAAATGGATCTAGACATAGAATGTTTTATGAATAGGGAGGTCTGGAAAATAATAGAATGACAGTGGAGAAAAGAGCAGACACAAGGCTCTAGACTTGGAAGAGTAGACCTATAGATGTGAAGAGGTTTCTGAAAAAGAAAAAAACCAGTAGGAGTACATTATTTATGGATAACACGACTAATACAAAATGAGCCTTTGTTTAAAAGTGCCTCATGTTTGAACAAAATTGAAAACCATCTTTTAATGTTTACTGTGACTGTGGGCTTGATTTGAAGACTTTTCAACCATTGCAGGATGTATGTTAGTTTGCTGTAGACGTGCACATAACTTGCTCAAGGCAAATGACACCAGAAATGACAGCTTTAAGCACATGTTATACTTTTTACTCGAGGAGTTTAGCTGATCTTTTCGTGACTAGAGGGGGAAACGGTTTGCAGCCCAAGTAGCTTAGGAAAATCTGGTTGAACAAAGTGCACTGATTTCCTTGTTGTTGGTTTGATTTGCCGTGCATTGCGGTGATTTGAATTTTTTCCCTGGTGGCTACCATGTATCCAAGATTGTTCTTCGTGAATGTTGATGACATTCCTTTAGGACCCCTGAACTTGATCGCCTAATCCCCCTCCCCAGCCTGATGAGCTCCCTTCAGGCAGTGCATTCCAATCCCACTAATCCCCCTCCCCAGCCTGATGAGCCCCCTTCAGGCAGTGCATTCCAATCCCACTAATCCCCCTCCCCAGCCTGATGAGCCCCCTTCAGGCAGTGCATTCCCATCCCACTAATCCCCCTCCCCAGCCTGATGAGCCCCCTTCAGGCAGTGCATTCCAATCCCACTAATCCCCCTCCCCAGCCTGATGAGCCCCCAGCAGGCAGTGCAGTACCCACCCACTAATCCCCCTCCCCAGCCTGATGAGCCCCCTTCAGGCAGTGCATTCCCATCCCACTAATCCCCCTCCCCAGCCTGATGAGCCCCCTTCAGGCAGTGCATTCCAATCCCACTAATCCCCTCCCCAGCCTGATGAGCCCCCTTCAGGCAGTGCATTCCCATCCCACTAAATCCCCCTCCCCAGCCTGGATGAGCCCCCTTCAGGGCAGTGGCAATTCCAATCCCACTAATATCCCCCTCCCCGCCGGATGAGCCCCCTTCAGCCGGGCATTCCAATCCACTAATCCCCCGCCCCCAGCCTTTTGAGCCCCTTCAGGTGCAGTGGCATTCCAATCCCACTAACCCCCCTCCCCAGCCTGTTGAGCCCCCTTCCGGCCGTGCATTCCCATCCCACGAATCCCCCTCCCCAAGCCTGATGAGCCGCCCTTCAGCAGTCAGTGCATTCCAATCCCACTAATCCCAGCTCCCCCAGCCTGATGAGACCCCTTCATGGGCAGTGCATTCAATCCCACTAACCCCCCTCCCCAGCCTGATGAGCCCCCTTCAGGCAGTGCATTCCCATCCCACTAATCCCCCTCCCCAGCCTGATGAGCCCCCTTCAGGCAGTGCATTCCCATCCCACTAATCCCCCTCCCCAGCCTGATGAGCCCCCTTCAGGCAGTGCATTCCAATCCCAAGCTTCCTTGGCCAGCCATGGCGCTCCTCCCCAGGGGGAATTCTGGTTGTTGGTCATTTGTGATCTACAAAAACCGGAATGACTGCTTCATTTCACATGGCTGTTTTCTTTATTTGCATCGTGTCAGAGTTGATCCGTATGCATGAAATGAAGACTTTTGAGATGTTTGCCTTCAAAGATGTATTGTGTCTCGGATATATACATGTACACATATGGCTTTTCTGCCTGTTACGTATATCTGTGTTGCGTGTCTCTCTTATCATTTACATTTGTTAATCAAATGATGAGGATCTACATGGTCATTAGAAACAAGCATGCATTAAAAAAAATATCTTCATACCGTTCTTCTTTATAAAATTCCTATGACTGCATGCATTCATCTTCAAGCCATCTTTGCAATAATAGAACGACATCGAATAATTCTAGGTATATAAAGCTTTATTTAAACTTGCGAGACAAGTTATAAAGTTACGGGTCATATTACAGTCACATACAACAGAGGTTTTTGCTGAAGAAGACAGATCTGCTAGTGATAACATGTGTACATTCACACATTTCTTCTTTTATTTGATGAAGATCACAAACATAAGTTAAGGAGTAGATGGGTGTGTGAGGGGAAGAAAATGAAAGAATGTTCTACAAAAATTCTACGCTTCTGCTTCTCTAGAGTGTTTTATAGCAAAACATGCATCATTTACTAAAGCTGCATCTCGTATTGCATGTAGAATCTTTATTCAAATTATATTTCAGGTATTTCTGCACTAAGCTTTGCAATGCTGCATCCTTTCATTAATCTATTCACATCTGTTTTTAACATTCCATTTGGGTTCCTAGGTTTCATCACTATGATTCGTGTATTCATTGTACGAAACTGCATGTTGTGTCTACATGTATGTTGATGTCCGCCCGCGCATCCGCGCTTGCTTGTGTTTGTTTGTGCATGGGCGTGCATGTGCTTTTGTGCGTGCATATTACCTGTTGTTCGTGTTTATGCCGTCTTCGTAATTCATTGAACTCTCTCTCTCTCTCTCTCTCTCTCTCTCTCTCTCTCTCTCTCTCTCTCTCTCTCTCTCTCTCTCTCTCTATCTCTCTCTCTCTCTCAGTCTCTCATGTGAACGTGAAGCGAATTTGCATACATCATTCTTAATTTTCCTTACCTATGATATGGTTTTGACTGAGAAGCAGTAAATAATACCTCCATTTATATAGAAACTTAATCCGATTCTATGGGTTCGTTCTGTTGTGTATATCTGGCACAATAAAAATTAAGCTTCAAGCACGATTGCAATATTCAAGACTTTTATATATGAGTTTTTAATGTGTACTACATTTTCATTTACATTTTGTTCAGACGAGCTGATGGAACGGATAGCGGAAGTCATCGATGACGAGAAAGAAGAGGAGAAGGTCACGTGGGCAGGCCAGTTTGCGAAGTAAGTAATCTTGGGTCTACTAATGCCCAAACTGTCTCGAACACTGCTCCTTGTGTGCACCACATTCTGTAATCAGCAACTATCGTAAGAATTTGCTCTCGAAAGACGACAAACTTTCATGTGTAAGGTATGTCTAATACCTGTTCGAGAATGCTGCCACATTGTTTCTGTCTCAAATTATTGTTCTCGTATTCTTTTTATCAGTTGCGGGGAGGTAACTCTACAAGAGCTACTACAGACAAGAGGCGTTCAGAATACACAGT
>JAWQFJ010000351.1:0-12500 GCA_034096865.1 Theodoxus fluviatilis
TACTTGTTACCCAATTGAGTTGACCTTCAGGTAAGTTACCCATTCAGGGTGTATCAAATGATGTGTATCTGTGTTGGGCCATGCTAATTATTTTAAACCAATAATTGATCGACCTTAGGATAGCATTTATGTATAATGGGTATCTGGCTGTGTCACCGTATATCATTACATTCAGGGTACTGGCCGAGACATTCAAAAAGCACTTCAGTACAAACAAATGGACACTTTCAATGTGTTTGCAGTCACTAAAGCCCCACACTTTCGAACCATAAAGCAATATTGGCTGGATTTGCGCATCAAAAACCTTGAACAGTACGTCGGGGGTGACAAATGCTAATTTCCGCAGCGACTTCAAAACTTGAATAACGGCTGCTTTAGCCCTTCTTGCAATATCTGTCAATCGTATTGGTACATAATCTTGTGGTTAACGTTACAGCCAGATACTTGTATTGACTGACCACTTCCAATCTGTCGTTTCCAAGCGTCCATTTCTCATGAGCTGCCACGTAACCACCATTTCTAAAAATGACAACTTTCGTTTTATTTGTGTGAACAATAAGTCCAAGCTTATCCGCTGCACTTTTGCGAATGCTGATTTGGTTTTGGAGACCAGGTACGGTATCTGTCAACAGGACAATGTCATCAACGAAAAGCAACAAAAATATTTCTACCCCGTTCGGTTCTATTTGTATGCCGAGAGAGAGAGAGAGAGAGAGAGAGAGAGAGAGAGAGAGAGAGAGAGAGGGAGAGGTTGCAAGAGAGAGAGGTTGCGAGAGAGAGGTTGCGAGAGCGAGGTTTGAGAGTGAGGTTTGAGAGAGAGGTTTGAGAGAGAGGTTTGAGAGAGAGAGAGAGAGAGAGAGAGAGAGAGAGAGAGAGGGAGAGGTTGCAAGAGAGAGGTTGCGAGAGCGAGGTTTGAGAGTGAGGTTTGAGAGTGAGGTTTGAGAGAGAGGTTTGAGAGAGAGAGAGAGAGAGAGAGAGAGAGAGAGAGAGAGAGAGAGAGAGAGATGGAGAGAGAGAGAGAGAGAGGTTGAGAGAGAGAGGTTGAGAGAGAGAGAGGTTGAGAGAGAGAGGTTGAGAGAGAGAGAGGTTGAGAGAGAGAGAGGTTGAGAGAGAGGTTGAGAGAGAGAGAGGTTGAGAGAGAGAGAGAGGTTGAGAGAGAGAGAGAGGATGAGAGAGAGAGAGAGGTTGAGAGAGAGAGAGAGAGGTTGAGAGAGAGAGAGGTTGAAAGAGAGAGGTTGAGAGAGAGAGAGAAAGGGGAGAGAAAGGGAGAGAGAAAGAAAGGGAGGGAGAGGTTGAGAGGTTTTGTGCTTGTGCGCATATGTTTTTGATGCTGCTGGAGGAAAGCGTGATCTTTCCATTAACTTTGACAAGTTCTACTTGCACTGAGTAAATTAGTAACATTTCCAAGATTTCTTCAGCCCTGGAATTACTCCAAAGCCACCATGCATGCATGTGACAGGACACATGCCATGAGAGAAATCTCGGATGTTGAGATTTTGGCCTCGTCTTTCTGGCTTCACATTAATCAGGATTTTGGCATAGCTGAAATGGACAAGAAGCGTAACCATGTGGGGCTACTGTGAACAGCACAAAAGTGTTGTACCTGAAGATATTCATGAATGAGACCATGAAGTGCATACTTGAGAGAGAGAGAGAGAGAGAGAGAGAGAGAGGGAGGGAGAGAGGAGAGGAGGAGGAGAGCAGAGAGAGAGAGAGAGAGAGAGAGAGAGAGAGAGAGAGAGAGAGAGAGAGAGAGAGAGAGAGAGAGGGAGGAGAGAGAGAGAGAGAGAGAGAGAGAGAGAGTGAGAGTGTGTGTGTGTGTGATGCATGCCTACTTGTGTGCACATATTTAGGATGCATGGTATCATCCATTTCTTCTGTTGATTAGTTACAGGAGAAGTTACACGAGAAACATTTAAGAAAGTTTAAAACCACTAATATGCAAATTCCCCATGTGCAAAGTGCATGAAATAATAAAAACATGCATGTGAAAATTTTGGTTTAAAAAAAGTAATGAATGACAAGTCACATGAGTACAAAATGGCTTTATTTTTATATCAAGGAATATTTTGGTCATACACAATATTTATTTTGGTCATACACAATGTGTGAGTGTCTGCAACACAAACAACAAGATACATTCATGATGATAACATCCCAAATGGATACAATGAGAGCATATTGATGTTGGCTACCCATTAGGGGGAACATTTAAATTTGAAAAATGACAACATACATGCATTCACAGTAATATAATAAGGCACTCAGATACTTGTATCACAGAATGCTTTGGAGGGATTCAGATCTGTAGAAAAACTGCAGAGAATTCTGGAAAGGATTAATTGAGGAATGAGACTTTAAACAAAATTGAGTAGATATATCAGTATATTTTATCTTCATGTTCAAATCACCTGAGCAAACAAAACATTCATTGTTCTGAATCGACGCCCTATCTTTGGAGTCCCCTTACGACTTTAGCTCGCTAAACAGGCCATGGACCACCGCTGCTTGCCTCGCCCACCTCATCCGGGCTCCCCCCCAAAATTAATAGATGGTTTGCCTCGCCTTGACTCATCTGTTTCCTGCTATAAAGAGAGCGTCTGGAAAACTGCCCTCTTGGACGTAATATGTATCTGTGTATGAATGCGGTATGCCTCACTCAGATTCGTGCCGTTATAATGCAAAATCTAACCCATATGATTGCTTCATACGGCTAACGTTTGGATAAACCCCCCCCCCTCATAATAAGAGCGAGACTTGCATATTTCGACTATTCATACTGTCTAAGAGAGAGAGCAAGGGAGGGAGAGAAGGAGTGAGAGGGTGACCCGGCGGTTTCGAGGGGGCTCTGGTGAGAGAGAGAGAAGGTGGAGAGGTGCGACGAGTAGAGAGTAGTTCCCTTGCAGATTCTACGAAAAGGAAGAGCAGGGCTGGCGCGGGGTTCACACGTAAGAGCGTGTAAGGCGGGGGGTGGCGGCGAGGCTGCCATCTAAAGCGTCATGAAACAAGCTAATCTCTCAAGATCTACAGAGTAGCACAGACAGAATTCTGTAACTACCCAAAAGGACGTGAAACAAGCTAATCTCTCAAGATCTACAGAGTAGCACAGACAGAATTCTGTAACTTCCCAAAAGGACATGAAACAAGCTAATCTCTCAAGATCTACAGAGTAGCACAGACAGAATTCTGTAACTTCCCAAAAGGACGTGAAACAAGCTAATCTCTCAAGATCTACAGAGTAGCACATCTACAGAGTAGCACAGACAGAATTCTGTAACTACCCAAAAGGACGTGAAACAAGCTAATCTCTCAAGATCTACAGAGAAGCACAGACAGAATTCTGTAACTACCCAAAAGGACGTGAAACAAGCTAATCTCTCAAGATCTACAGAGTAGCACAGACAGAATTCTGTAACTTCCCAAAAGGACATGAAACAAGCTAATCTCTCAAGATCTACAGAGTAGCACAGACAGAATTCTGTAACTACCCAAAAGAGACAAACTGGACGGAATGTCATGATTGGCCTGGAATCCCTGCCACTTCTTTACGTTGGAGTTAAAATGGATCTCCATGTACATATCTACATATCCCCCACCCCACCCCCTTGTTTCCTTTCTACACAACTATGTACAGTACACTACACTAAAACCAATGAAACACAACCCATCTCATTTCTTTTACAGCAGCAACTGTTGCTAGAGAATGAGAAGATTTCATAAAGCCCATGTCTGCAATCTAAGAGAAAATAAAAATTTCATAAAAACCTGTCTTGTCATAGAATGGGGAGCTCTCATGCATTGCAAGTTTACAGATAACTGAAGCAAACTTGCAGGTTTTGTTGAATAATTCAACAGAAATGCCTTTCGGACTGATGAATGTCCCATGACTTCTTCATCATCATCATCATCATCATCATCATCATCATCATCATCATCATCATCATCATCATTATCACTTTTGTAATCGACATCAGCCAGGTCAAAATAGTCAGAAAGATGTTTTAGATTGGACCAATTCATTAGGCCTAAAGTGGCACCACAATATCAAGTCACACAGGAGGATAGTTTCAAAGTCCTAAAGTGAAAATATTCTGAACAAAAGGTTTACAAGATGTCAATTTCAGAACTGTCGGGATGGCCCAGCTTGCCAACATGTTGTATCGTTAGTAGACAAGGGTCAGTACTTGTAGTTGTCGCTGTATCGTTAGTAGACAAGGGTCAGTACTTGTAGTTGTCGCTGTATCGTTAGTAGACAAGGGTCAGTACTTGTAGTTGTCGCTGTATCGTTAGTAGACAAGGGTCAGTACTTGTAGTTGTCGCTGTATCGTTAGTAGACAAGGGTCAGTACTTGTAGTTGTCGCTGTATCGTTAGTAGACAAGGGTCAGTACTTGTAGTTGTCGCTGTATCGTTAGTAGACAAGGGTCAGTACTTGTAGTTGTCGCTGTATCGTTAGTAGACAAGGGTCCATACTTGTAGTTGTCGCTGTATCGTTAGTAGACAAGGGTCAGTACTTGTAGTTGTCGCTGTATCGTTAGTAGACAAGGGTCAGTACTTGTAGTTGTCGCTGTATCGTTAGTAGACAAGGGTCAGTACTTGTAGTTGTCGCTGTATCGTTAGTAGACAAGGGTCAGTACTTGTAGTTGTCGCTGTATCGTTAGTAGACAAGGGTCAGTACTTGTAGTTGTCGCTGTATCGTTAGTAGACAAGGGTCAGTACTTGTAGTTGTCGCTGTATCGTTAGTAGACAAGGGTCAGTACTTGTAGTTGTCGCTGTATCGTTAGTAGACAAGGGTCAGTACTTGTAGTTGTCGCTGTATCGTTAGTAGACAAGGGTCAGTACTTGTAGCTGTCGCTGTATCGTTAGTAGACAAGGGTCAGTAGTTGTAGTTGTCGCTGTATCGTTAGTAGACAAGGGTCAGTACTTGTAGTTGTCGCTGTATCGTTAGTAGACAAGGGTCAGTACTTGTAGTTGTCGCTGTATCGTTAGTAGACAAGGGTCAGTACTTGTAGTTGTCGCTGTATCGTTAGTAGACAAGGGTCAGTACTTGTAGTTGTCGCTGTATCGTTAGTAGACAAGGGTCAGTACTTGTAGTTGTCGCTGTATCGTTAGTAGACAAGGGTCAGTACTTGTAGTTGTCGCTGTATCGTTAGTAGACAAGGGTCAGTACTTGTAGTTGTCGCTGTATCGTTAGTAGACAAGGGTCAGTACTTGTAGTTGTCGCTGTATCGTTAGTAGACAAGGGTCAGTACTTGTAGTTGTCGCTGTATCGTTAGTAGACAAGGGTCAGTACTTGTAGTTGTCGCTGTATCGTTAGTAGACAAGGGTCAGTACTTGTAGTTGTCGCTGTATCGTTAGTAGACAAGGGTCAGTACTTGTAGTTGTCGCTGTATCGCTAGTAGACAAGGGTCAGTACTTGTAGTTGTCGCTGTATAGTTAGTAGACAAGCGTCAGTACTTGTAGTTGTCACAACCCTGTTGCCAAAAGAGACATTTTTTGTCCTAAAGTGGGGGAAAAAACACCCCCAAAAACAACAGGTTTCCAAGGTGTGAGTTTAAGTATTGTCAGGATGACCAAGTCCACCTAACTGCTGGTAATTACTAATATAGGTCATCATTCAGAGTTGTCACAGCACTTTCACCCCTCAGGTTGAACATTCTCACAAAATATACTGGTACTAAGAATTTGATCTTGATTATTGCTGCTAAGTGAGACATTGCTGTGTTAAGGTCATGAACAACTAGTGTCTGAACATGTTCAGGTTAAGAATGCCAAATTACACCCCTTACACTCATCCCCACCTCCCCCCAAAAAAGAAAAAAAAGAAAAAAAAGGAAAAAAACCCAGCCTAAAAGCCCTACCATGCCAACAAATCCCTCACTCACATTCTCCAAAGCCAGGAGAGAGAAAAAAAAGCATAGACTATTCTACTTCTTTCATCACACTGATTCCCAACATTTCTTGGAAAGTACATAATGCTCTTTCTCTCTGTGGTAAATGCCTGGTACGTTTTGATTTTCTCAAAATTCAAAAACAAAAACAAAAAGAAAAGAAGCAAATCCCAAGAACACATGGATTAAAAAGAGGCACAGAAGGCAAATCATGCAAAGTACAGAAAAAAGTGATTATGGAATGATGGCTTATTTGCCCTGGGCAGATTTACAGGACTGTAATTTTGGCCCTATCTCCCACATGGCCTTTTGCTCTGGCATTTTGATCTGGTATTTCCCTGCTGGGAACTCTTGAAGTTGCCAGCTACAGCAGTGGGGGAGGCAGGGAGGGAGGGAGGGAGGCAGGGAGGGAGGCAGGGAGGCAGGGAGGGAGGCAGGGAGGGAGGCAGGGAGGCAGGGAGGGAGGCAGGGAGGGAGGGAGGGAGGGAGGGAGGGAGGGAGGGAGGGAGGGAGGGAGGGAGGGAGGGAGGAGGGAGGCAGGGAGGGAGGCAGGGAGGGAGGGAGGCAGGGAGGCAGGGAGGGAGGGAGGCAGGGAGGAAGGGACACAGGGAGGGAGGGAGGGAGGCAGGGAGACAGGGAGGGAGGGAGGGAGGGAGGGATGGAGGGACGCAGGGAGGCAGGGAGGGAGGGAGGGAGGCAGGGAGGCAGGGAGGGAGGGAGGGAGGCAGGGAGGGAGGCAGGGAGGGAGGGAGGGAGGCAGGGAGGGAGGGAGGGAGGGAGGGATGCAGGCAGGCAGGGAGGGAGGGAGGGATGGAGGGACGCAGGGAGGCAGGGAGGCAGGGAGGCAGGGAGGGAGGGAGGGAGGGAGGGAGGGAGGGAGGGAGGGAGGGAGGGAGGGAGGCAGGGAGGGAGGGAGGGAGGGAGATTTACGGCCTATCAGCCTTTGTAGGCTATGTAAGGCCATTAAGCATGAAAATCACCAGAATAGTCCAGAGTGAGTGTAAATCAAGTCACCATGTCCAAATCTATTCCTCTCTTACGAATCGCGTAGGGAGAAGCAGTGGGTCAAATCATCACCCCAATCCCGCGGGGGTGTGGTGCGGGGTGGAGTGCGGGGTGGGGTGCGGGGGGTGGGGTGTGTGTGTGTGTGTGTGACTGAAGGTACAGCAGTAGAAAGCACAGCAACTGCTGAATGGGAAACTGCCAAGACTGCGGCCTTGAATGATTCTGAGCTTCAGATTCTTATCCTCTCAATCACTTTGGATCTGGTCTCCTCACAAACTGTCCAAACTCTGGAATGGAATTTTATTAGGTGCCACTACCCCTCTGACGACTATAAGACACACAGCTCTGCCTGCAGAACGATGCCAGTGCTGATAGTACGGGCAGGCTGACAGGCTGACACTGTGTATGTGACCTCCCTGCACAAATCCAGTAATAACTCATTCAAGTCCATATGGCGCTACATGCAAAAATACATGGTGAAAATCAAACTGGGTCAGTGATATATTTTTCTGCAGAAAATAATGCCAGGGACACAACATTTTACAACCCCAAATAATTTGCTTGAAAAATACTTTTAAGTGCATGAAAACAAAATTTTAAGGCCAGACACGGCAGCTGTTTTAGTCCAAAAAAGTGATTTTCGGATTTTTGCAGAATTTGCTTCCTCAACATCTAATCTATCGACTCCAACAATAACATCTTGTAAAAAAAATAGGCAAAAGTCGTTAAAACATTATTACAAAAGCGTGGGCTTGGATATTTATGCTAAGGATTCTGAAACATGGCCATTTTTAAAGCCCTCAAACGCATAGCAACGCTTTGGGAAATATGCGATGTTTGGTACCACCAGATAGCTCACGTTTCGAAGCTGTGTTGCCCTGCACTGTCGACAAAAATAGACTTCACTGCGATTGGTCACCAGCATTTGAATGAGCGGCAATGTTTGCGATAGATTTCCATATAAGGCTACGCATTACTATTTCATTGATAGCGTTAGCGTCTGGGTCAAAGTTTAGCCAATCAGAGCACAGCAAACACCTCGTCGATTCACTCGGCCTGCCCACAATGCACCGCGGTTGTAAACAATATGGCTGCATTGTTCCATGCGACTTTTGACTGTTCATCATATTTCAAGGCTATTTCTCGAAATTGATTACTGTTACAATTGTGTTGAGCAAAGAGAATGCCTCGTCCACAGAAACAAAAGCGTCGCCTGCAAGCAAAGCAAGCAGCTGCTGCTAAAAAGGCCAAGACTGAAGGGTTGAATGAGTCAGTGTTACAAATATCGGCTTCGACTAGTTCGAGTCGAACTTCGAGTTCGCCGGTTGCTCTCTGCAATAACATATATATTATTAGGTGAAATATATTTCATCAATGTGACTTCAAATGGAATATTTTTACTTCTGTCTGCTGCATATGTATACTTGTAAAAAAGGCCAAGACTGAAGGGTTGAATGAGTCAGTGTTACGAATATCGGCTTCAAGTCGAACTTCGACTTCGAGTTCGCCGGTTGCTCTCAGCAATAACGTATATATTATTAGGTGAAATATATTTCATCAATGTGACTTCAAATGGAATATTTTTACTTCTGTGTGCTGCATATGTATACTTGTGAAAAATCACACTGGATTTTGCTGTCTGCATGGAGCAGGGACCATCAATCTGTAAGTGTTGTTTTAGCCTTCTTTCTTCCCCTTTTTCTGCGTTTTGTGCTTTGTGTGCGTCTTGGTGTCTTCAAATCCCTAAGGCTCAGTAAGTTTTGAAGATAAATACTTCTACTTTGGCACACTGCTAGTTTGGATATTTTTGAAGATAATTACGTTTGCTCATTGACTTAAACCATGTAGTTTCTTCATAAATCATAATCAGGCGGTTAAAACACACACCCGTGTAGGCCTTTTTATAAAAATAAATAAATAAAAATCCATAACCATCCAAATGCATTGAAACAACGTAAATATGTGACCATTGAGGAATTAAACCAATTGCAAGAAACAAAATTGGAATCAGTTTGATAGAATAGAAGTTATAGGCTTTTGATGTTTTTTGTTTGGCGGCCATTTTGGATCGTTGCCATGGAAACTGATGACATATATTATCAGGCATTATCATTTTTTAGCTCCTACATCAGTATACATTTGTTGACTAAAAAGAGATACAAAACAAATGACAGCAAACTTGGTCCAACATTAGCTGCCATGTCTGGCCTTAATTGCCTTACCTCTGATACGTAGCCATTGTGTCGGAAAACTTGCGAGGCTGTTAGCTCAAAATTGCCACTGGCACAACTCAAATCTTCAAATGAACATGACTTTACAATTACAGTCATACAGAGTTTATACTTACATATCAAGTTAATCAGAAAAGACTGCAAATATATTTTTTTAATACACCAAAATATAAAGTTAGAAATGATTTTTGTGGTGGCTGGTCACATCAAGTACTGGGGAAGTTTACAACTGGTAAATACCAGGTATATTACTTCATGAGGATCACAATGCCTCCACATTCACCTTTTTCTGACAGGTAACAAGTGTTCTCATTCAGGCCGAGCACCCAGCAGCACAAAAACATGAACACCATGGACTGCAGCCACAATCAGTCATCTGTTGTGTCCAAAAGTTTCATGATGATTGAAGCTCAAACAAGAGAGTCATTGACATTTTTCTAAAACCACCCAAGTTTCTGTGTTTTTGATTTGGCAATCCCAAGCAGGAGCTGCTGTTTTGAGTTGGCGATCCCAAGCAGGAGCTGCTGTTTTGAGTTGGCGACGTCAGCCAGTAAAGGGTTAAGATGGATTAAAAAATATATGAACAAACTGGGGCGTGCAGGGTTATTGACATCCTGGAAAACACACTAGTGATATTGTCTTCATCAAGTTCATGTCCTGCTGACCAAACATTCCTCAAGGACTGCTCTATTCTCAAACAAAATATAATTTATAACAGAAAAACAGGGTGAAAAGTCTTGGATCCCTAAAATGAAAGGAAAACGAAAAACAACAACGACAAGTTTTAAATGACAGTGTAGTTTTGTATAGCGACTCATCACCCGTGTCTGGATCTCAAACCACTTTACACTTTACTCCCTGGTCACTGGGCCGTGTCTGGATCTCAAACCACTTTACACTTTACCCCCTGGTCACTGGGCCGTGTCTGGATCTCAAACCACTTTACACTTTACCCCCTGGTCACTGGGCCATGTCTGGATCTCAAACCACTTTACACTTTTCTCCCTGGTCACTGGGCCGTGTCTGGATCTCAAACCACTTTACACTTTTCCCCCTGGTCACTGGGCCGTGTCTGGATCTCAAACCACTTTACACTTTTCTCCCTGGTCACTGGGCCGTGTCTGGATCTCAAACCACTTTACACTTTTCTCCCTGGTCACTGGGCCGTGTGATCAATCCTTATCAGAATCCTATCCTGTCACTGCTCAAATAATAGATACAGTTGTCACACTGCCACCAAATAATCCTTGATAATGTCACAGAATTGAAGACCCCCCAAATTTTTCTTGAGATTGTCAGCCCTATTTGCTCAAAAGAAGCTTTTTGTGGGGGAAAAAAACCCAGCATGAATTTCCATAGGTATGATGAGACAGTCTGTGAGATGTTCTTGGGGATGCATATAAAGATGGTCCTATCTAAACTTGCGAAAATTTGTCCTGGAATTTTCATGAGCAATTGTCTTGGAATGTGATGAAATACAAGCAATTTGCTTGCTCAGTTGTGACAAGAATGTTCATGAGGAGATATAATTTGGTATGTCTTGAAGTTTTTCAAAACTACTTGTGTAAACAAAAAAACACCTTCTGTGCACCACAGGAGAAGTAAATCTTACAGCTGGCCTACAAGCACCACAGCAATGAAGCTAGTTTCAGCAGAAAAAAGTAGCACGGCTGCTACATAGCTTGAAGACTCGGAAGTCTTCAAGATTTCTGGAACTACGACGAAAGTGAAACTAGATTCATCACAAAGATGTCGTCTTACTTCTGGGTTTTATGTCGAGGCCTCTTCAAAAGATTCTGCACAGCAACTTTTTTTCCTTTTTTTTGTTGATAAAGGAAAATTACGACCATTTGTAATGATCAAAGCTATCAACTGAGCATTTGATAACGAGACGTTTATCTCACTTGCTAGAAAGCCACAAAGATATCTCCATGGGTCCTCACAGACTAGACTTCAGAAACCACTTTTATCAAGACAGGAAGAAGAAGAAAAAAACCCTGTGGATGCAGAGCAAATTAACCTCTATAACTAGCGTGTATGTCCTTTGAGAATGATGACAAGCTGATGCCCATCTAATAAGATAATTTTGTCATATCAAGAATATGTGTGACATCATGGCTTTTTAAGCCCAACAGTTCTTCCAAAACAGCTGGCATGCTACTCAGAAACACAGACTCAGGGGGTGACTCAGAGATAAGTTTAAAATCTGTCTCGGTGAGTCGTTCAACATCTGTATTATTCCATGCCCCTCCAAATCACACGCTAACCAAATCTGGTTCTTTAAAAAGTATGCAGCATGATACTTTTCAGCACAGAAACCTCTCCTGAAAACTTCATGGATCCCACTAGAAATACAAAGAAAGAAAAGAAGAAAAAAAAAACCTGTAAAGTGAATAGTTACGCGGAGTTATCCTGTGCCATGGTATGAAAGTCTGCAGAAAATTCTCTGGGAGAGTCTACGGGCGTCTCTCCCCCTTCCAGAATGGGCAAATGTTTCACCTGCGATGGCGGCTTCAAGTTGGCAAGAATTGGCTCGTCTAAGCTTCCCTGGTACCTCAGATCCCCCTCCGAGAGACTGTACGTGGACAGGAGACTCGTCGATGGCGACATGGGCTTCAGTGCCTGCCTCAGGGGCGTGTAGCGGTAGTTGACCTTCACCCCAGGGGTCGAGGTCACCAAGGGGTCAAGGACACGCAAGGGGTCAGTGTCTGGGATGTGGGTCAAGGTCAGCTCTGATGTGGCCTTGGAGAGGGTGCTGCGGGCGAAAAGCTGGCGGGGAAAGAGGGAGGGGGCAAAGGAGTCGAGGCCATTTCCTCCTCTCCCCTGGGGCTGATAGTCCAATCTGGCTGGGTCAAAACTCTGGCACACCTGAAGCAGGAAGAAGGTGAAACTCTGGCACACCTGAAGCAGGAAGAAGGTGAAACTCTGGCACACCTGAAGCAGGAAGAAGGTGAAACTCTGGCACACCTGAAGCAGGAAGAAGGTGAAACTCTGGCACACCTGAAGCAGGAAGAAGGTGAAACTCTGGCACACCTGAAGCAGGAAGAAGGTGACTCAGGGTGACTGTCACACTGCCCCTTACCCTTGTGTCTTAATTAGGACTGTTGTGTCTTAATTAGGACTGTTGTGTCTTAATTAGGACTGTTGTGTCTTAATTAGGACTGTTGTAGATGGTGGTGCCGCAAAAAAATATGTATGTATGTATGTATTTTCATTTTTTACTGCGCCATTATCACGATAAACATGCTCATGGCGCGACAAGACGAAATAAAAAAGTTTTGAGGCCAGTTTTAAATGCGGCCAAGGATGGACTAACCCTCAGACCCTCAGGAAGTTGGTTCCAAAATATATCCATTTTCAAGAGCAAGACACCCA
>JAWQFJ010000351.1:13705-16205 GCA_034096865.1 Theodoxus fluviatilis
ACTGATAGGCAGGCACACAGTCACACACACAGTCACACACACACACACACACACACACATACACACACACACACACACACACAGACATACACACACACACACATGTGCTAAGTGGAGTTCCTTGTATATACGGCTATTAAGCAAAAAAATCTTTAGAAAATTTCAGAGTAAGCACAAATCAAATCGCATAGGGAGAGGAGAAAATAGCAGAACTTGAAATGTCAAGAGGCAAGGTGGGGGGGGGGGGGGGGGGTGGGAGGGGGTGGGGGAGGGGGGGTGGGGAGGGGGGAGGAGAAGTAGTGGACAGAAGGAGAAAAAGGGAGAGAGAGACGAGCAAACAATAGATGAATGAATAGATGAATGAATGAATGAATGAATGAATGAATGAATGAATGAATGAATGAATGAAAGGAGTGTATAGCCTATCAGCCTTTGTAGCCTACTTAGAGCCATTGATCAGGAAAGTTACAAAAGCTGGTTAGAGTGAGAAAAAGGTAAAGTCTTGATTTGCTAGTCATAGAACTATCACGAATTTCCTCGGAGATACTTAGTGGGTCTATTCTTACCCCTATGACAAAATGAGTGAAGACAGGAGGAGGGGAGACGGGGGTGAGGGGGTGGGGTGGGGAGGGGGGAGAGGGAGGGGGAGGTGGGGGGTGGGGTGGGGAGGGGGGAGAGGGAGGGGGAGGTGGGGGGTGGGGGCAGTAGTGGGGGGAGAGTAAGAGAGACAATGCAGATCAGAGCAGAGGAGGCAGACAAAAGCTGGTGGAGCTTAGAGACAATACAACCATTTGGTTGGTTGGTTGGTGTTTTACGGCCTATCGGCCTTTGTAGGCTATGAAAGGCCATTAAGCACGAACATCTTTAGAACAGTCTGGAGCAAACGCTAAACAAGTCACAGTGTCCCTAGTTATTCGCCTCTTAGGAATCGCGTAGGGAGACGTGGTGGGTCAATTCTTACCCCGAACCCACAGGGGGAACAACACAACCAAATAAAAAGTCAATCTTCGTACTTACCTCAAAGCTGAGACGGTTCGAGTCCTCTGGCCTGAGCGAGTCAAAGTGTGGGGAATCCAGATTGTCCTCGCTGTAGCAACGCTGCGGCTGGTCACCACCAGCTACTTGCTTTCGGGGCGACGGGTTTCGAGTTTGGCCCTCCATCACATCCCCCTGCACCGCATGTCCTGCACTGAATCACACAGAAAGGCAGCCGTGAAAATCCAGTAAATGCTTGGCACACTGTGCAACAGATGGCTCGCTTTCGGCTGTTATTGTTGATGTTAGCAGGGAAATGTTTTACCTTTGGTTGTTTTGTCAGCTCATGAAAGGTTACCCCTGGAGAGTGTTAACCCTTGTCCTGGTTGTCACGACAAATGCTGCAAGGTCGTAACTAGGTCAAGCCTGGACGTTGCCGCATATGCTGCGGGTGAGTAGGTGGTTGTCACGACAAATGCTGCAAGGTCGTAACTAGGTCAAGCCTGGACGTTGCCCCAAATGCTGCGGGTGAGTAGGCGAAAAGGACGTGAAATATGCTTTCCAAAAATTACTCAAAACTTCAGCAATAACGTTTTCTTAAAACACTGACAAAGATTTGTTCCTTGTTCAATTATGAGTGTTTCTGGTATGTAATGGGTTTTGCTATATTTTGTTGGATAGTTAGAAGGACATGTGCTAAAAGGAAAGACTGGGTACACGTCTCATCTTCGACATTAGTTTTTGTTTTGTGGCGCTGACAGACCAAACAATCCCAGTCATGTTGCCAAGGTAAGGGTTAATCCTGAAAATGTCCTACCTGTTGCCGATGTTATACATTTGAATTGGTGTTGTCTAAGAAATTAATGTTTGTTTCACAGACATTCAACAGCTGGCTTTCAGGAAAATTACTAGAATAGTTCCACATAAGCGCAATTCAAGTCACGATGTGCCCATTTATTTGCCTCTTACAATTTGTGTGGGGAGACATGGTGGGTCTATTCTTTCAACCCGCAACCCACAGGGGTTGGTCTGGAAGAAATCTGAATGGATTTGAATGAAAATCTTCCAGCTCACCTTCCTCCTGCTGTCCGCAGGTTCTCATGGCTGAGGAACCGCTGAACTTGACCCGATGGACGGCTATCTCCCGCCTTCTGTCCAGACTTCTCAAACGCTCCCTCCTGCGAGAGCCTGACATTCCTGGCACGTTGCGGCAGACCCGACGGCGCTGGTCTCTGGACCTCGGATGACAGATGCACCTGGGGTGTCCGGAAGTAGGCATCGGTGAAGGAATCCTGCAAGATGTGGTGGGTCTTTGAAGCTGAGCGAGGCGCCAGAGGTTCCATGTAAGAATCCAAATCAGCAGCGTGGTCATTGTGGTACTCTGAAGCTCGTCGTGAATTGGACGTCTCTTTGCTGGGAGGAGTGAACTTCTTGTTGCTCCAAACGTGGGATGCACTCTCCAGCTGGTTGAGATCTCCTGTAGATGCGTACTTTGCTGCGAGATTCTGTCTTGACTCCAAGCCAT
>JAWQFJ010000351.1:23705-36205 GCA_034096865.1 Theodoxus fluviatilis
AAGGCAGTGGTTTTACTTGCTTGCGTGAGCTGCAGTTACTTGCAGCTAGTGTGCGCCAAGTTCAAGGCAGTGGTTTTACTTGCTGGCGTGAGCTGCAGTTACTTGCAGCTAGTGTGTGCCAAGTTCAAGGCAGTGGTTTTACTTGCTTGCGTGAGCTGCAGTTACTTGCAGCTAGTGTGTGCCAAGCTCAAGGCAGTGTTTTACTTGCTTGCATGAGCTGCAGTTACTTGCAGCTAGTGTGTGCCAAGTTCAAGGCAGTGGTTTTACTTGCTGGCGTGAGCTGCAGTTACTTGCAGCTAGTGTGTGCCAAGCTCAAGGCAGGGGTTTTACTTGCTGGCGTGAGCTGCAGTTACTTGCTTGCGTGAGCTGCAGTTACTTGCTGGCGTGAGCTGCAGTTACTTGCAGCTAGTGTGTGCCAAGCTCAAGGCAGGGGTTTTACTTGCTGGCGTGAGCTGCAGTTACTTGCAGCGTGTGCCAAGCAGCAGTGTTTACTGCTGCGAGCTGCAGTACTTGCAGCTAGTGTGTGCCAAGTCAAGGCAGTGGTTTACTTGCTTGCGTGAGCTGCAGTTACTTGCAGCTAGTGTGTGCCAATTCAAGGCAGGGTTTTACTTGCTTGCGTGAGCTGCAGTTACTTGCAGGCTAGTGTGTGCCAAGCTCAAGGCAGTGTTTTACTTGCTTGCATGAGCTGCAGTTACTTGCAGCTAGTGTGTGCCAAGTTCAAGGCAGTGCTTTTACTGCTTGCGTGAGCTGCAGTTACTGCAGCTAGTGTGTGCCAAGCTCAAGGCAGGGTCTTTACTATGCTTGCATGAGCTGCAGTTACTTGCAGCTAGTGTGTGCCAAGCTCAAGGCAGTGTGGTGTTTAACTTGCTTGCAGTGAGCTGCAGTTACTTGCAGCTAGTGTGTGCCAAGTTCAAGGCAGTGGTTTTACTTGCTGGCGTGAGCTGCAGTTACTGCTGAGCTGCAGTTACTGCAGCTAGTGTGCGCCAAGTTCAAGGCAGTGGTTTTACTTGCTTGCGTGAGCTGCAGTTACTTGCAGCTAGTGTGTGCCAAGTTCAAGGCAGTGGTTTTACTTGCTTGCGTGAGCTGCAGTTACTTGCAGCTAGTGTGTGCCAAGCTCAAGGCAGTGTTTTACTTGCTTGCATGAGCTGCAGTTACTTGCAGCTAGTGTGTGCCAAGCTCAAGGCAGGGGTTTTACTTGCTGGCGTGAGCTGCAGTTACTTGCAGCTAGTGTGTGCCAAGCTCAAGGCAGTGGTTTTACTTGCTGGCGTGAGCTGCAGTTACTTGCAGCTAGTGTGTGCCAAGCTCAAGGCAGTGGTTTTACTTGCTGGCGTGAGCTGCAGTTACTTGCTTGCGTGAGCTGCAGTTACTTGCAGCTAGTGTGTGCCAAGCTTCAAGGCAGGGGTTTTACTTGCTTGCGTGAGCTGCAGTTACTTGCTTGCGTGAGCTGCAGTTACTTGCTGGCGTGAGCTGCAGTTACTTGCAGCTAGTGTGTGCCAAGCTCAAGGCAGGGGGTTTACTTGCTGGCGTGAGCTGCAGTTACTTGCAGCTAGTGTGCGCCAAGCTCAAGGCAGGAGTTTTACTTGCTGGCGTGAGCTGCAGTTACTTGCAGCTAGTGTGTGCCAAGCTCAAGGCAGTGGTTTTACTTGCTTGCGTGAGCTGCAGTTACTTGCAGCTAGTGTGTGCCAAGCTCAAGGCAGTGTTGATTCCAGAGTTGCATCCGTAAGGGCTTAACTCCCACTGCTTCAACCCAATCCAGAGTAAAACTGGGTTCGAGGTGGGAAAGGAAAAGCTTCTGGAGACTGGTCACACGAGTGGACTCGTCCGAGGAGAGGGGAGTGGGAAAGAGGCCCAAGCTGGAGAGCCATACAAGCTAGCGGGCCACAGCATTTGATTGGCAAGCGATTTTGATCAGTTATCTGCAGTGAATTCCCAGTGATTCACACAGCGAATGACAAAAGAATCTGAAGATTAAAAAAAATCTCGGAAAAACGCAGCCTATCAGATGCTGTGGCCCGCCAAACTGTGGCAAATGACACACTGTGGATATCTATCTTTAGCCAGCGTGGACATCCAGGTGACTTTTGACCTCAAAGTCCATGACTGACTGTTCAGTGAACTTTGTTAAAGGCTCCAAAAAGGTTCCATATTCCAAATGAAGTTCCACTCACAGCACCCGCCAGAATTCACCATCTAAGAATTACATGCAAAATCCCCTAAGACTAAGAGACATAAAAGTTTTGGGTACAATTTAATTTGTATGAGCTGCAAATATTCTATTTCGTTTCAGCACACATCACATCCCTCCAAAGATGCTGAAAATCAAAGAAAAATTCAATGTTATTTCTCCTGGTTTCAGGAAAAACTGGAAGACAGAAAGGCTTTTCAATGATTGCAAAAAACTAAATAAATGAGAACTGCTTACTTTTGATCTTGCTGACGGTGTCCAGATAGCGGTTTCTCAAATCCAGCAATTGTTTGTCTTCAAAGTCCTCAGTCTGAAAAGGACACAACAACACCACCTTGGTCAGAGGCATCTTTTGCATTTTGTCAGGAAAATGAGCTGGAAAAATCGGAGAGAAAAGTCTGTCTGTGTAAGGAAATGACATACAACACATAAGAGATCAGGTGGGAGAGAACAAGGGAAAACAACATTAATACACAGAGTCACAGAGACACAGGCAGACAGACAGATGGACAGAAGAATGGACGGACTGACGGACAGACGGGCAGACACACGGACTGACAAATGGACGGACAGGCACACAGACTGACGGATGGACGGACAGGTCACAGACAGGGTCATGCACATACAAAACACAAACACACATATGCACACACACACACAAACATGCACACACAAAACACACACACACTTACGCACACACACACACACACAAACATGCACACCCAAAACACACACACACTTACGCACGCACACACATACACACACACACATACATACACTAACACACACAGGCTGCCTACCTACACACCCCTACACACAGGCTGCCTACCAACACACCCCTACACACAGGCTGCCTACCTACACACCCCTACACACAGGCTGCCTACCTACACACCCGTACACACAGGCTGCCTACCTACACACCCCTACACACAGGCTGCCTACCTACACACCCCTACACATAGGCTGCCTACCTACACACCCCTACACATAGGCTGCCTACCTACACACAGACCGCCTACCTACACACAGGCTGCCTACCTGCACACCCCTACACACGGGCTGCCTACCTGCACACCCCTACACACAGGCTGCCTACCTGCACACCCTACACACAGGCTGCCTACCTGCACACAGGCTGCCTACCTGCACACCCCTACACACGGGCTGCCTACCTGCACACCCCTACACACAGGCTGCCTACCTGCACACCCCTACACACGGGCTGCCTACCTGCACACACCTACATACAGGCTGCCTACCTGCACACCCCTACACACAAGCTGTCTACCTACACACCCCTACACACAGGCTGCCTACCTGCACACCCCTACACACAGGCTGCCTACCTACACACCCCTACACACAGGCTGCCTACCTACACACAGGCTGCCTACCTACACACCCCTACACACAGGCTGCCTACCTACACACCCCTACACACAGGCTGCCTACCTACACACAGGCTGCCTACCTACACACCCCTACACACAGGCTGCCTACCTACACACCCCTACACACAGGCTGCCTACCTACACACAGGCTGCCTACCTACACACAGGCTGCCTACCTACACACAGGCTGCCTACCTACACACAGGCTGCCTACCTACACACAGGCTGCCTACCTACACACAGGCTGCCTACCTACACACAGGCTGCCTACCTACACACAGGCTGCCTACCTACACACAGGCTGCCTACCTACACACCCCTACACACAGGCTGCCTACCTACACACCCCTACACACAGGCTGCCTACCTGCACACCCCTACACACAGGCTGCCTACCTACACACCCCTACACACAGGCTGCCTACCTGCACACCCCTACACACAGGCTGCCTACCTGCACACCCCTACACACAGGCTGCCTACCTGCACACCCCTACACACAGGCTGCCTACCTGCACACCCCTACACACGGGCTGCCTACCTGCACACCCCTACACACAGGCTGCCTACCTACACACCCCTACACACGGGCTGCCTACCTGCACACCCATACACACGAGCTGCCTACCTACACACCCCTACACACAGGCTGCCTACCTACACACCCCTACACACAGGCTGCCTACCTACACACCCCTACACACAGGCTGCCTACCTACACACAGGCTGCCTACCTGCACACCCCTACACACAGGCTGCCTACCTACACACCCCTACACACAGGCTGCCTACCTGCACACCCCTACACACAGGCTGCCTACCTACACACAGGCTGCCTACCTACACACAGGCTGCCTACCTACACACAGGCTGCCTACCTGCACACCCCTACACACAGGCAGCCTACCTACACACCCCTACACACAGGCTGCCTGGCTGCACACCCCTACACACAGGCTGCCTACCTACACACAGGCTGCCTACCTGCACACCCCTACACACAGGCTGCCTACCTGCACACCCCTACACACAGGCTGCCTACCTACACACAGGCTGCCTACCTACACACCCGTACACACAGGCTGCCTACCTACACACCCCTACAACAGGCTGCCTACCTACACACCCCTACACACAGGCTGCCTACCTACACACCCCTACACACAGGCTGCCTACCTACACACAGGCTGCCTACCTACACACAGGCTGCCTACCTGCACACCCCTACACACAGGCTGCCTACCTGCACACCCCTACACACAGGCTGCCTACCTACACACCCCTACACACAGGCTGCCTACCTACACACAGGCTGCCTACCTACACACAGGCTGCCTACCTACACACCCCTACACACAGGCTGCCTACCTGCACACCCCTACACACAGGCTGCCTACCTACACACCCCTACACACAGGCTGCCTACCTACACACCCCTACACACAGGCTGCCTACCTACACACCCCTACACACAGGCTGCCTACCTACACACAGGCTGCCTACCTACACACCCCTACACACAGGCTGCCTACCTACACACCCCTACACACAGGCTGCCTACCTACACACCCCTACACACAGGCTGCCTACCTACACACCCCTACACACAGGCTGCCTACCTACACACAGGCTGCCTACCTGCACACCCCTACACACAGGCTGCCTACCTACACACCCCTACACACGGGCTGCCTACCTACACACAGGCTGCCTACCTGCACACCCCTACACACAGGCTGCCTGGCTGCACACCCCTACACACAGGCTGCCTACCTACACACAGGCTGCCTACCTACACACAGGCTGCCTACCTACACACGGGCTGCCTGGCTGCACACCCCTACACACAGGCTGCCTACCTACACACAGGCTGCCTACCTGCACACAGGCTGCCTACCTACACACAGGCTGCCTACCTACACACAGGCTGCCTACCTACACACAGGCTGCCTATCTACACACAGGCTGCCTACCTACACACAGGCTGCCTGGCTGCACACCCCTACACACAGGCTGCCTACCTACACACCCCTACACACAGGCTGCCTACCTGCACACCCCTACACACGGGCTGCCTACCTGCACACCCGTACACACAGGCTGCCTACCTCAAACAGGCTGCCTACCTACACACCCGTACACACAGGCTGCCTACCTACACACCCCTACACACAGGCTGCCTACCTGCACACCCCTACACACAGGCTGCCTACCTACACACCCCTACACACAGGCTGCCTACCTGCACACCCGTACACACAGGCTGCCTACCTACACACCCCTACACACAGGCTGCCTACCTGCACACCCCTACACACAGGCTGCCTACCTACACACCCCTACACACAGGCTGCCTACCTGCACACCCCTACACACGGGCTGCCTACCTGCACACCCCTACACACGGGCTGCCTACCTGCACACCCCTACACACGGGCTGCCTACCTGCACACCCCTACACACAGGCTGCCTACCTACACACCCGTACACACAGGCTGCCTACCTACACACAGGCTGCCTACCTGCACACCCCTACACACGGGCTGCCTACCTGCACACCCCTACACACAGGCTGCCTACCTACACACAGGCTGCCTACCTACACACCCGTACACACAGGCTGCCTACCTACACACCCCTACACACAGGCTGCCTACCTGCACACCCCTACACACAGGCTGCCTACCTACACACCCCTACACACAGGCTGCCTACCTGCACACCCGTACACACAGGCTGCCTACCTACACACCCGTACACACAGGCTGCCTACCTGCACACCCCTACACACAGGCTGCCTACCTGCACACCCCTACACACAGGCTGCCTACCTGCACACCCCTACACACAGGCTGCCTACCTACACACCCCTACACACAGGCTGCCTACCTGCACACCCCTACACACAGGCTGCCTACCTACACACCCCTACACACAGGCTGCCTATCTACACACCCCTACACACAGGCTGCCTACCTACACACCCCTACACACAGGCTGCCTACCTACACACCCCTACACACAGGCTGCCTACCTGCACACCCCTACACACAGGCTGCCTACCTACACACCCCTACACACAGGCTGCCTACCTGCACACCCCTACACACAGGCTGCCTACCTACACACAGGCTGCCTACCTGCACACCCCTACACACAGGCTGCCTACCTACACACCCCTACACACAGGCTGCCAGCTACACACAGGCTGCCTACCTGCACACCCCTACACACAGGCTGCCTGGCTGCACACCCCTACACACAGGCTGCCTACCTACACACCCATACACACAGGCTGCCTACCTACACACGGGCTGCCTACCTACACACAAGCTGCCTACCTGCACACCCCTACACACAGGCTGCCTACCTGCACACCCCTACACACAGGCTGCCTACCTGCACACCCCTGCACACGGGCTGCCTACCTACACACGGGCTGCCTACCTGCACACCCCTAAACACGGGCTGCCTACCTGCACACCCCTACACACGGGCTGCCTGGCTGCTCTGTCTCGCAGTCGGGCCAGGAGCTCCTGCCTCTCGCTGCTGTGCTGCTGCTGCACCATCGCCATGGCAACAGCGTGGGCCTGCTGTAGCTCTGCCAGACTCTGCTGGGAGCGCTGCTCTGCAGTCTTGATCCACCCCTCCATGGCAGCGCGCTGCGTCGACAGCTCCTCGTGGTGCCTGGCAGCGACAGTCTCCAGCTCCTGTTGTGTGAAGAGCAGGCAGAGGAAGATGAGAAATGTGACCCTCCGCTACAAAATGAGATGAAAGTCACATAAAATCATGTCGAGATGTTGACTNNNCACACAGGCTGCCTACCTACACACAGGCTGCCTACCTGCACACCCCTACACACAGGCTGCCTACCTACACACCCCTACACACAGGCTGCCAGCTACACACAGGCTGCCTACCTGCACACCCCTACACACAGGCTGCCTGGCTGCACACCCCTACACACAGGCTGCCTACCTACACACCCATACACACAGGCTGCCTACCTACACACGGGCTGCCTACCTACACACAGGCTGCCTACCTGCACACCCCTACACACAGGCTGCCTACCTGCACACCCCTACACACAGGCTGCCTACCTGCACACCCCTACACACAGGCTGCCTACCTGCACACCCCTACACACGGGCTGCCTACCTACACACGGGCTGCCTACCTGCACACCCCTACACACGGGCTGCCTGGCTGCTCTGTCTCGCAGTCGGGCCAGGAGCTCCTGCCTCTCGCTGCTGTGCTGCTGCTGCACCATCGCCATGGCAACAGCGTGGGCCTGCTGTAGCTCTGCCAGACTCTGCTGGGAGCGCTGCTCTGCAGTCCTGAGCCACTCCTCCATGGCAGCGCGCTGCGTCGACAGCTCCTCGTGGTGCCTGGCAGCGACAGTCTCCAGCTCCTGTTGTGTGAAGAGCAGACAGAGGAAGATGAGAAATGTGACCCTCCGCTACAAAATGAGATGAAAGTCACATAAAATCATGTCGAGATGTTGACTAAACGTAGTGAGAGGGGTTATAGATTCGGAACCTCCATGATCCATTCAGTTACACCATAACATCCCATTTTTGTTAAATTCAGTCATTTTCTTAGCTTATTCTGCAAAAATCTTACCTTACCCTACCAAAACTGGAGTGAAAATTTTGTCGAGAAATCAGTTACTTTGTCTGCGCATAAATGACAAACTCTCAACAGACCAGCCACGTGCAGCATATTTGTTGCCTACATTTTCCCAATCCACCTTTTCTTAGTTTTTTTTCCCAATGCTAGCTGTCCAGCTGGTCAGCAGATATACATATTGCATATTTATTGCCTACTTTCTCCCAATCCATCTTTTCTAAGTTTTTTCCCATTGCTAGCTGCCCAGCTGTTCAGCCGACATAGTCAATTCAAACTAGCCATCACGATGACAACACTAGTTTGGCTAAAAAAGAACTGTCTAACTTTCAAAGCCCTCCCTCAAATTGTCATAACAGTGGGTATTAGTCTTCAGCAGCTCAAAACTTTGTCACAATTCCCCCCTCCTGTTTTCAAGTTATTTGCATTACTGGAAAGATAATTATCTCCATTCAACAATCATACTTGTAGTTAAGAGTTTCCAAAAGGTGGCATCTGTTCATGTTGTGGAGGAGGGTCACAAATGAGACAATGAGATGGCAGCCTTGCCAGAGGAAATGGACAGTGACGGACAGGTGCTACAGGTGTCTAAATCCCTAGCGAAGCTATGCGGTGATTGATCGCAATACATTACTAATTTCCCGCGGTTTTCTGTTGATTGGCTACCTATAAATAGAACCCACTGCATCATATCATCATGTTGCATTTAGCCACTGACCTATTTTTACATCCGACTGAGACATTTTATTCGGATTTTTTTTCCCATGCAAACTGTGAGCGTTAAAAACTTTTGTGACCAAAATTTCTGTAGTGACACATTTCTCAACAGCCAATTTGCAAAAACAACGTGGGAAGAGAAAAAAGTGCACATAAATGATTTATATGATAGTACCATTAAAGACATCTTCAGTATCATATAGCTGTGTGGCATGAAGCTATTTTAGACAACCAATCAGTCCCCAGCTTACACAGAATTTAGTCTTCAGTATCATATAGCTGTGTGGCATGAAGCTATTTTAGACAACCAATCAGCCCCAGCCTCACACAGGATTTAGTCTTCAGTATCATATAGCTGTGTGGCATGAAGCTATTTTAGACAACCAATCAGCCCCAGCTTCACACAGGATTTAGTCTTCAGTATCATATAGCTGTGTGGCATGAAGCTATTTTAGACAACCAATCAGCCCCAGCCTCACACAGGATTTAGTCTTCAGTATCATATAGCTGTGTGGCATGAAGCTATTTTAGACAACCAATCAGCCCCAGCTTCACACAGGATTTAGTCTTTGGTATCATATAGCTGTGTGGCATGAAGCTATTTTAGACAACCAATCAGCCCCAGCTTCACACAGGATTTCGACAGGGTCGCAGGTGCTGAGTTTCCGTTTGTGTGGTGGATGTGTGTAGTGATGTTTTTGTTCTAGTTCCCCTGCCCAAAACTGTCTCACAGCTGATTTTGTCTTTTTATTAGTCTGTTGTGTTTGTCTTGTTATTAGTCTGTTGTGTTTGTCTTGTTATTAGTCTGTTGTGTTTGTCTTGTTATTAGTCTGTTGTGTTTGTCTTGTTATTAGTCTGTTGTGTTTGTCTTGTTATTAGTCTGTTGTGTTTGTCTTGTTATTAGTCTGTTGTGTTTGTCTTGTTATTAGTCTGTTGTGTTTGTCTTGTTATTAGTCTGTTGTGTTTGTCTTGTTATTAGTCTGTTGTGTTTGTCTTGTTATTAGTCTGTTGTGTTTGTCTTGTTATTAGTCTGTTGTGTTTGTCTTGTTATTAGTCTGTTGTGTTTGTCTTGTTATTAGTCTGTTGTGTTTGTCTTGTTATTAGTCTGTTGTGTTTGTCTTGTTATTAGTCTGTTGTGTTTGTCTTGTCCTGACACAGAATGCATCACAACACTTGAAATGAAAACCGTTTTGTCTCACCTCACCTCATCCTGCTGCATATGCCCAGACCAGTGTTTGGTAAATCATGAAACCTATCCCAGATTGCAGTCACATGTTATTAGGCGATGTTCTTGGGGATGGATCTGACTGTCCCAATCCCCCCAGTAGCCTCTTTGCCTGCTTGGGGCTGCCCCTGGCTGAGCTACTAAAGCAGGCCCCTGGCTGAGCTACTGGAGCAGGCCCCTGGCTGAGCTACTGGAGCAGGCCCCTGGCTGAGCTTCAGGAGCAGGCCCCTGGCTGAGCTACTGGAGCAGGCCCCTGGCTGAGCTACTGGAGCAGGCCCCTGGCTGAGCTACTGGAGCAGGCCCCTGGCTGAGCTACTGGAGCAGGCCCCTGGCTGAGCTACTGGAGCAGGCCCCTGGCTGAGCTACTGGAGCAGGCCCCTGGCTGAGCTGCTGGAGCAGGACCCTGGCTGAGCTGCTGGAGCAGGCCCCTGGCTGAGCTACTGGAGCAGGCCCCTGGCTGAGCTGCTGGAGCAGGCCCCTGGCTGAGCTACCGGAGCAGGCCCCTGGCTGAGGTACTGGAGCAGGCCCCTGGCTGAGCTACAGGAGCAGGCCCCTGGCTGAGCTACTGGAGCAGGCCCCTGGCTGAGCTACTGCAGCAGGCCCCTGGCTGAGCTGCTGGAGCAGGCCCCTGGCTCAGCTACTGAAGCAGGCCCCTGGCTGAGCTACTGGAGCAGGCCCCTGGCAGAGCTACTGGAGCAGGCCCCTGGCTGAGCTACTGAAGCAGGCCCCTGGCTGAGCTACTGGATGGAGCAGGCCCCTGGCTGAGCTACTGGAGCAGGCCCCTGGCTGAGCTACTGGAGCAGGCCCCTGGCTGAGCTACTGGAGCAGGCCCCTGGATGAGCTACTGGAGCAGGCCCCTGGCTGAGCTTCAGGAGCAGGCCCCTGGCTGAGCTACTGGAGCAGGCCCCTGGCTGAGCTACTGGAGCAGGCCCCTGGCTGAGCCACTGGAGCAGGCCCCTGGCTTAGCTACTAGAGCAGGCTCTGGATGAGCTACTGGAGCAGGCCCCTGGCTGAGCTACTGGAGCAGGCTCTGGATGAGCTACTGGAGCAGCCCTGAAAGCCTAGCAGCAAGGGTTTCCAGCTGATGAGGGGGACATGAAGCAGCTCTGGTTGTAAGTTATTCTAAAAAGACGTGTGGCTATGTAGCACATGTTAGGAAATCTTCAGGGGCCTTTTGATCAAAATTGCCACTTGCACACCACCTATCTTTAACTGGCATAACTTCCACAATTTTTATCCACAGTGATCAAGCTTGCATCATATTAATCAGAGAAAAGTGCAGATTAAAAAAAATTTAAACCTTACGCCTCCAGTCCTGTACCACTTGGCCTGAAGAAGGAATATCCCCTCCGAAAGCTCGCCTACGACTGCTCTAGAAGCCTACGACTGCTCTAGTAATGGCCCTCTTCAGGGCCCACTTCTCTCATGAGAGAATACAATTGGTCAGACTCCGGTCATTTTTTCCTGTTTTCTTTTTTTCCAGGTTAAAAAAATTGCATCTCCAAGCATAAAAAAATCTTATAATTAGGACTGGGGTGCATTGCATAGATGAAGGGAAGCCAGGATCTTGCAAGGAATAGGCCGGTGTCAACATGTGTCAACACGATGAAAGCAGATGTGAAGGCAGTCAAATTCAAATTCAAACACCAGCCTATGCCTCGCAAGACCTCATGCCTATGCAAAGCAGCCCTCATGCCTATGCAAAGCAGCCCTCATGCCTATGCAAAGCAGCCCTCATGCCTATGCAAAGCAGCCCTGGATTTGTGGTGGTTGGTCACGATTTCATCATGCAAGCTTCCTGAAAGAGCTGGAAAATTCTCACGCACTTTCAAAAAAAGTCATCGCTCCACCACACCACACCACACTACCCAGCCAAACCCCCACCTTCTGCGCTTGCTCCAGCTCCACCTTGGCGCGCTCCAGCTCCAGGGACAGCTGGCTCTGCGTGTGGCTGCCATCCTCCTGCAGCACCGCCAGTCTGGCTTGCAGTGTCTCCACACACCGCTCCTGCTCCACCAGCGCCCGCCGCCCCTCCGTCAGCTGCGTCTGCATCTGCTGGCACCGAGTCTGCAGCCCCGCCACCTCCTGTTCTAGCGGGGACAGCTCCTGTATCTGCTCCTCCAGCTCCAACACCTGTGGCAGAGTCATCACCGTTTTCATTGGCGTTGTCGTCATTGTCATCCTGGTCTTTATCATCATGATCTTCCATTTCTCCTCCACCACCCATCACCGCCCTACCTCCCACATTGCTGTTGACACTACCCTAGTCGTCACCTTGTCCATAGCAATGTGAGGTTGCTTTTTTCCTTTCATTCTTCCATTCATCATTCATTTTCTTTTCTTTCTCATC
>JAWQFJ010000351.1:41205-43259 GCA_034096865.1 Theodoxus fluviatilis
TGCTCCAGTAGCTCAGCCAGGGGCCTGCTCCAGTAGCTCAGCCAGGGCCTGCTCCTGTAGCTCAGCCAGGGGCCTGCTCCAGTAGCTCAGCCAGGGGCCTGCTCCAGTAGCTCAACCAGGGGCCTGCTCTAGTAGCTCAGCCAGAGCCTGCTCCAGTAGCTCAGCCAGGGCCTGCTCCAGTAGCTCAGCCAGGGCCTGCTCCTGTAGCTCAGCCAGGGCCTGCTACAGTAGCTCAGCCAGGGGCCTGCTCCAGTAGCTCAGCCAGGGGCCTGCTCCAGTAGCTCAGCCAGGGGCCTGCTCCAGTAGCTCAGCCAGGGGCCTGCTCCAGTAGCTCAGCCAGGGGCCTGCTCCAGTAGCTCAGCCAGGGGCTGCTCCAGTAGCTCAGCCAGGGGCCTGCACCTGTAGCTCAGCCAGGGGCGGCCCCAAGCAGCCAATGTGGTTACTGAGGGTGCATTGGGACAGGGTCAGATCATTCAGATCTAACTGTGCGTTCAAACCACCTTGGAATATCTAACCCACCCCATGCACTGCAACAGACTGGTTGCAAAACCCCATATCCAATCCCAAGAAACATCACTGCGGCCATCCAGCAATGAAACATTTCAAATATCAATCTACCTCCAAGTGTACACAAAGGCAAATGGAGTTTTTAGCAGCCTCTCTCTCCTTGGCCAGGAAAACAAGGCCTCAGCTGCTTACCATTCTGCCATTTCCAGAAACTCCACCTACTGCTTGCAGAAATACACAGCCCTTCTTCATTCTGATGGGCCCCAGATTACTGTTCCCCTTACCCCCTGGTCCATGGGCCAACATATCAATAATCCTGTACTTCCAAACCTCAGAGTCCTTAGGGAGACAGCTACCTGTTCAGTCATGTAGCGCTCTCTAGCTCCCTGGAGCGCGTTGTTGAGCGTGTCTTTGTGCTCGGCTATGAAGCTCAGGTAGTCCTCCTGACACTGTTCCCGAATTTCCGCCACGGCTGCTTTGCGTTCCAAATCCTTCTGCTGAATGATCCTCTGCCTCTCCTGCTGCCACTCCTCCTCCTTCTTCTTCAGCTCTGAGGAGAGCCTCTCCGCCTCTCCCCGTAGAGCCCCTATCTCCTTTGGTGGAAGAACAGGTGACGGTGTTAGGGGAGGTAACTCATGAAAATTACCTCCCCTTGTTTGTCATTGGTGGTGCTTCGTGTAGTTGGACTACGAAAATAATGACTCATCCTTATAGTTTCCAAAAACAGTTCCAGCTGGATAAAGTGTGACTGACAATAGTTGTTTTTGCTTACAATGAAATGAAAATGGGCTATCTTTGGCATAAATTGAGCTCAGTGTTCAAGCTGACAACTGTAGGTTTATCCTCATTTTAATTAATTTCCAAGTACTTGATTCCCAGCTAATTAATCATGAGCTATTAAAACAACATTCTAAATCTTTCAACAAAACCCAACAACACAGAACTGGGTTTTACTTTGTTCTCATTCTCAAAGTCATAACTTAACCCTACCTTCCTCCTAAGTAGACGTGCCTACATATAAAATTCAGTTTTCAGTAGCAGATGTCACATCTTTCAGTAACAGATGTCTCATCTTTCAGCAGCAAGACATCATTTTCAGTAGCAAAATACCTCCAACAGCAAGTCCAGCTGACATGTATGTAAAGTTTAACTAGAAGTGAGTATAACTGTTCCATTCCTCTGCAATCTCTCTCTAGACATTACTTTCGCAAAATGATTCTAGAGAGTCGCTTTTCAAATGCCTTTGAGTAGCACGTCTTGATGACCATGACATTTTTCTTCAGACTGTTTCCCAGACATCCATCACTATGACTCCTGACAAAGATTGTTAAATTTCTGTTGAAGGATCGGAGCAGCCCTACCTCCATAGTGCAGAACTACATATCCTAGTGGCTATGGCTAAATCTTAAAGGTAACGGTGACCAATCAAGTCTGGGGAAGCTGCAAAGTTGCAAGCAGGGGAAGCTTTCGGAGAATAAATTCCTTCTTCAGGCCTAGTGAAGGACTTCATTCTTCGAAACCTTGCTCCTGCTTGCCTCTGCTTGCCC
>JAWQFJ010000352.1:0-12500 GCA_034096865.1 Theodoxus fluviatilis
CTTCTCTACTTCGCCGAGTCGGTCATTGACTCGATCTATATATAGCATGTTCAATTGGCCGTCCAACAGCGGAGACAAACTGAAAAAACGATGGGTTCATCCCTATCGAAGCCACATACAAAAAAGAACATTGTCTTTTTGACTAAAAAAAGCACACCTACTTCATGAGAAATGGACAAGGATTCGATATCTATGCTTTTTGCTTTTTTTAATATCTTGTGTAGGGGATTAAATTCGTAACTTAATGCGAATGTTTCAGCGCGTTTGCGTCTCCCGCAGAATGGCACCATTTTCGCGCCTACGTTTGAAAACACTGGTCAACGTCAAATCGCTTTTCCCGCTCAGTTACTTCTCAAACAACGCTTTAAGTTGCAGGATCGGCAGAGGAATGAACGCTCACATTAACAGTGGGAAGAACATGTATTTCCATCCATCTCCCCGAAATATAGCAAGGTAAGAAAACAGCAGTGCAACTTGTTTTTATGATGTAAGGAATTGTATGAAACTTATTCACCTCGTACACTCACATTTATATTCTCTATGACACAGTAAAGTGTATCAAGCTGATTCACCTGTTTCGACAGATTTAAAATCTATTAAGCTCTCAACTTGCTTATGTCAATTGTTTTTCATCTACATTGAGCGGATAGCCGGAATGACGTACAATTCACAGGGTTTGTCAACGTGCGGTTTGGCACGCGATGGCTGAAAGACTACAAAAACCTGACTCCAAGTCGACAATAGACCAGAAACATGACAACATGTTATTGTAAACACCGCAGCTGTTTCTACTGAGCCATATTTATGCACAACAGGTGCCTTCTTGGCTTCATTTGCTCTGTTTACATTGACTCATTGCGCTCGATGCGCTTTCATCCCACTACTTACTTAGTCAATCGCAGTGTGAGTGTCGCCACTCCAGACGTGATATTGTTATTAATAAATGCTTGTTAATTTCTTTTGCTGAAAACCAATCACTTATCCTCGGAGTCACACAGTTGTGTCTGTGAATGAACGTCCAGGCCGAAATGTGGAACAAATGCCGTGTTCTATTCAGTGAATCCTAGCTCCGACTTTATGTGTCCAGGTGCTTGAGCCTTGACTACTTGCTGCATCAGTGTCAGTCGACTTTGTTTTAACCATCATGATGATAACCCTATGCTCAGGTTCCATCTGAGTTCAGATAATCGATCTGACAGATAATTTTAAAAAGATCTTACTGGTTCTATTGCTACACTAGATGTGTATTCTCCATTCCTATGTGCTCGCGAAACAACTTCGACCACGCCGAGATCCGTCGCTTTTGATTTGACAGTGTGGCGTTGGCGTGCGAGAAGCAAACATGTAGACCTACATGTATATCAGTCGGGGCTAAACTTAATAGAGTATCCGACCACAGACTTTGCAAATGTTCTCTTTCAGATGATTGGATAACTAGTGGCACGCACTTTGTTTAAAGTTAAACTTAACTGCCTTACTCAATTTGGTTGAGCTTATTTGTGTTGCATTCTTTCACACAAATCCTTTTTTGCACAAGACCACAGCACACTTGATTCGAGAGAGAAAATGGGCATCTTTATTAAGAAAGCATAATAACCAACGATTAACACAACATCCAGTATTCTTTCTTAATAAAGAGCCAGTGACACCATATATTATACATACGACAGTATAATAATCATAGCAGCATGCCTCAGAACCTCAAAGATATTATTGCTTATATAACACGGCTGAGGTTGTGCAAACAAATGTACACATCACTCACATTGCAAATTTTCCTCTTCAGAAACAGAATTCTACATTCATACAATTAATCAAAACCATGACCCTGGTTATGTCCCTTGTTCTGATCTCAGTGTTATTTGTTCTAGTAGTTTTACCTCTCACCCATGTACAAAATTATTTACAATCACATCATAACATGTAACTAATCTTCTTGACCCCTGTTTTGTGTGAGGGCTGATTCCTGCGCGTGCGTTCACGCACTGGGGCTGGCAATTGCCAGACCCCCCTCCAGAAGCTGAGCGCGGTCAGCGCACTGACCGGAAGTTAGGAGCAGACAACATGAGAAACCATCTGCTAATGGCATCCAACAACCGTGATCTGTGGCCCCGTGCAAAAAATTGTGTTTCTTGAGAGAAAAAACTTTGTGTAGTAATGCAGCCAAAAATGCTGTCACAGTAATGTAATAAATTAGGAAATGTTGTTGCAAAACTTAGCAAGTTTGTAGGAGCTCGATCTGCTACACACACACACACACACACACACACACGTACACACACACACACACACACACACACACACACACACACACACACACACACACACACACACACACACAAAATCTATATCCTACACCTTATCAGCAGTACATTGATGGGTGAGTGGATACTACTTTCTGTTTGTGTTTTGCTGCAGCATTTCGTGTATTTGTGTGTGTGTGTGTGTGTGTGTGTGTGTGTGTGTGTGTGTGTGTGTGTGTGTGTGTGTGTGTGTGTGTGTGTGTGTGTGTAGTGACTGTATCTTGCTTGCATATCCCTTCACATTCTACGAGTATGTTTTGTGTATATTTCACATCAGCTTGAATTATCATGACATGTATTTGCAGTTTCCCTATTCAACTGCTGCATCAAATAACTTAATTCAAGTACTGATCACTGCATGCATTACTTGTTGTTGCTAGTGTTGCTGTTATGTTTCATGAATAAATAAGTAAGTAAATAAATGAATGAATAAATAGATAAATATATACATGTTTTAAATTAGCTGAAGATATCATTTTACTTATATATCAACATTGCATTTTGCAGGGGGCCCTTGACTGCTTGGGTAGCAAGTTCAACAAAAATCAGGGTGAAATCTTGCAGCCTCCTCATGTCTCTGGAGAGGAGGGAGGAGCAGCCTTGAGGAAGATTTTCTGCAATTTCCTGGCTGTGAACCTACTGATAACTTTACTCTTTTGTGAAAGTGACTATGAAGTAATACTGACAACATGTCTTCAGTACCTAAAGGGTGTTCCATAGTTCTACAGAAGTTCTTCATAAAGGGCTATCTGGTTTACTATGTCATCATTATAATGACACTTTTACAAGAATGAGTGTGTGTGTGTGTGTGTGTGTGTGTGTGTGTGTGTGTGTGTGTGTGGATGTGGTGTGGTGTGGGTGTGGTGTGGTATGGTGTGGGGGGTGAGAGGTGTGAGTGTGGTGTGGGTGTGTGTGGGTGTGTGTGGGTGTGTGTGTGTAGTGGGTGGGGGGTGGGGGTGGGGGTGGTGTGAGTGTGGTGTGGGTGGGTGTAGTGTGGGTGTGTGGTGTGCGCTGATTCTGAATGAAATCAACAGACCACAATACCCAATGTGAACTCTATGTTGAGAGAGCAAAATAAATGCTGTAGTTTGTAAAGGTGTGTTGAATTGTGTATTGCCAATGCTTAAAATCCTATGTTCAAATGTGCAAGTAGCATGGAGGGGTCTGCTTTGTGCCTAGTGGGTCTTCATGCTGCAGGTGTCATTTTCAGCACATCACTTTATGGGACAATAATTATGAAGTTAGGTTATCATCTAGTAAATATATTCTGTTCAAGACTATTTATCAACCTACAGGTATTGATTTCTAAAAAATATGCTAAGATTTTTGCATTCATGTTTACCTGGTCAGTGTATGCTCGGAGATGAGGTTTTCCATTACCCAACATATATGTTAGCTTTGTGCAAACAGAATACACATCAAGTTAATGTCAGTGGCCCTGGCCACATAATTAGAATGCTCAACCTGCAGTTGTTTTGTGACTAATACGTGAAGAATCTCAAACATGCATGGCTTTTATTGAGTATCATCCCTGAGCAATGAGCTACATTCACAGTGCCAGGGACAGTTGGGAACTATCATGTTAGAGCATACATCCACAATGTAGTTGCATGCTTCCCACCAAGGGGAAATTGTTTTTATGCATCACATACTTTTCCCCAATGACCAGGGGGTAAAAAGTGCAGTTTAAAAGCCCAGACTTAAAGAAAAAGAGGCAGGATAAAATCAGGTACCTTTACCTCAATTACATGCTGCCACTAACAATAAGAATATGCTATCAATGTAACCAATTTTGCAAAATGCAGATGACTAAAATATTCAAATGTATGCAAATTAGATCCCTTGATGAGTAGAATTTGTGCTTGTATTTGAGTTTAGAGCATCTTTAATGATTCAACTTATGAATGATGCTAATAACTCAACACATTTATGATTTACCTATGTATTTTGTTTTTCATGCAAATTAATTAATTTAAATATGCAAATGATACTGAATTGCATGTAGCTTGTTATTCAAATTTAGCTTTTCATTGTGAACAATACAATTTTCACAATTTAGTAATTTATTTTCATGGGATTCTTTCCTAAACTTTTTTAAAATCATGCACTATAAAAAATATGCAAATTTATGCAAATATATAGCAAGGCATGATACAGAGACTCTTCCAAGTGATGCCTTTGTATTCCTCACCTAAAAATGTGTGTGCACACCAATTATCACAAAGATATATCGTCTGCTTGGGAAATTACAGCAAAAAAACTACGAATTTTGTCATTTTTCTGGTCCACCGGCTTTGTTCTTTGTCTCTACATTGAAAATGTCCCCCAGAAGAGGGCATTGGTGGGCTGCAACTCTGGATCTACTGGGGCGATTTTCAAAATTCAAACTGTTCTGTGCTGTATACAAACGAACACTCGAATAGCAAATACTTCCGTGTACGTACACTTTTCCATTCTTGAACCCTGAGAAGCACATAACAGTGTTACGAATCGAATGTGGCGAATGGTGGTGTGCACGTGGTTAGGTTTTGACTGTGATTCTTTTTAGCATGAGTGGGGGACGTACTGACTGAGGAGTGTTCACGGGTGAGCGAATGATCTGATTGATTGTATATTTGCCGAGTGAAAGCTGGATACGACACTCGAGCGAATGAACGCCAGGGTGACGGGTGAGTGCTTATTTTATCTGTATCCTTCTATATTGTAAATACCGCGGATGTATGATGATTGATTGGGAAGGAACGGATGAGTGAGTTTGTGTGTTATTTTCAGGGTTCTTTGGACCGCGGAGAAGTGGAGCTTTCCGGGCGGGGGCCTGTATGAAGACTGTCGGCGGGGGCCGCTGGAGCTTGAGTGTTTGAAGTCTGAGTGCCGGTGTCACGAAATATTCTTTCCCTGTGCTATTTTATGGCAGAAGTGCTTCTGCGCATGCGCGAAGATTTGGGTCGTTTCCGGCTGTGCTAAATTTTCGCGATGAACGTTTTGAAGGATGAGAGAAGGCGATGATGGAGAGGAAGGCAAAGTACAGTGACTATGTGTCACAGATGAACGTTTTGAAGATTTTTGTAAAACTGCTGGGTTAGCTATTGCAAATGGTAGAAGTGGGTCAGATAAAGGTATTGTGGTAAATGCACGTGCCGTGACAAGAGTGTTACAAGTCGACTATTGCGTACTGGCATATAATTTGTTTCCCTTGATTCAATATTTTATGGTCCTATACTTTTGTGAAAGTTGGAAATACTAACATTAATTTACATTTGTGACGCAATAAACTATATCTAAGCTAAACGGACAAAACTTGTAAAAAGTGACCCTGCATGTGTTATGAGCGGTGATAAAATGCTACGTCTGAGAAAATAACACTATAACAAAACCAGATTGTACAATATCTGCGTCAGTGTCACGATAAAATATAACTGGCAACTTGTAGTTGTACTTGCAGTGTAAATTGAAAACGCAAACATTGAATGGGTGTGCGTAACCGTGATAAAACTGAGCGCGACAAAATAACACGCAGGATAAAAAAGCACGCCATATACACGTGAAACAATTTCGCACCCAATTTCGCGCATGCGCAGAAGCACTTCCGCCATAAAATAACACAGGGAAAGAATATTTCGTGACACCGGCGGGGGCCGCACGTCAGCACCCGTGAGCCCTGGTGTGGGACGGGTAGTTGAGTTTGTTTTTGTGTTCGAAATACACGACTCTGTAACTCTGTGCTGGTGTTTGTGTTTTCTTGTTTATTTTCACTTGTGCGGGCTAGGCAAACCCAAGGCCCAGTTAGCCTGTCCGTAACAAACAGGCACTGTTCTCTCTGAACACCAGCCCAACTCGCAGTGTCTCCGCCATTTTGGCTCATCCGGGTCACTGCAGCGGGAAGTACCGAGGGAGCTCCGGACCTCTCTCGGCTTCCCGCCTTCACGGCGAGTGCGTCCTTATGAGCAATGAATGTAGGCAACGCCTAGCCCTCGCGATTCTCTCGAGATTTTGGGCCAAACAAACACGCCCGTTGATGCAGCTACAGCAACGCGGACGCAGTGGCTGTACTGGCGACGGGACCTCTCTCGGTTCTTCAGGAGAGCAGACTACTCGGTTAATTGAAGTAATTCAAGAACATGAACCATTGTGGCTTTTGTCGTCTTCTCGCAATGGCCACAAGGAGAGTTGGAATACAAACATCATCATCGCTGCTGACATCGCAATATGATCAATAAACGGGGATTAACTCCCGATATACTGTGTTTCGAAGTCGGCCTCGCAAGGTAGGCCTATTGTTTCACATGCGGCATATTCCGTAGCAAAACATGCTTCGATGGAAAATGCACCAAAACAGTTTTTGGTTTTGCTTCGAAGCAAAGCAGTGTTTTATATTTCCCATGTGGCTTGGCCTTAAGATTACAGCGATCACTTTTTTTAAGACTGGAAATGCCTTTCAGAATGCTTTTGCTAGTGTTGTGAAGTATCTAGATCGTACAAGATCGTAGCGCAATCGGTGTGTTTACATCGGTCTCTCCGCTAATTCGGTTACCTGGTCATGTGGTTGAGTCGGGCTAAATTTAATTGTCTTCTTGTGTCACGTGATGTCAGTCGATTTCCAGCTCGAGCGTGAGAGAATATTCAACTTCATTCGCAAAAGCTCTGGAATCTGTGTTTAGGTATGTATATAAGCTCGACAAAGCGAGAGAGAGACAGACACAAGCAGCAGATGCAACATAGTTAAAGTGAGAGCTTAACTAGAGGATAAACGAGTCCTCCTTTGTAAGGAGTGAGTCCTCTGCGGCACTGTGCATAGAGTGAAGCTGCTACGACGATACTGTTTAATGTCACCGCAGTGTATCGACCAGTGCGTGAATAAAGTTTATCGAAAACGATCACCAGCATTTGTAACTTCGATTTCCCAGCGCAAGCTAGGAGAACCCCCGTACAACAGGACCCTGCAAAGAGATTGTGCGCAACACTAGCATATCATAATCCTGGACAACCCGCATCGGGATTTGGCATAGTGGCTCGAGCTATGAGTAATAGTGCGATGCAATAAGGTGCCGTGGTTCAACCCCTGCTTGGGATCACTACTGATATATTCGGGCCTTGTGGTGGGATCTATACCTGCAGCCATGTGGAGATAAAGTAAACTATTTCTCTCTCTCTCTGTCTCCCTCTCTCTCTCTCCTCTGGTTTGAAAGTATTGTCATTAAAGCAAAATGTTTACGCTTTCCATTCTGCGTCACTGTGGCAGCCACTCCTGGACGGAAACAATGAAGCAAGATCACCAGTAGTGCTCTGTTATTGGGAAATACTTTTTGTCGTGTAGAGAGAGTCCTTGTGGAAAGTATGGAATCGCCTTGCGTAATATGGCCTTTAGAGAGACGTGGATTTATTCTAACCCCCGAGGCAAAGGAGACAGAGACAGACACAGAGAGACAGAGACAGAGAGAGAGAGAGACAGACAGAGAGAGAGAGAGAGACAGACAGACAGACAGACACAGAGAGAGAGAGAGGGGGGGGGAGAATTTACAGTGATTTAAATGAAAGTTACAGGAAAATGGACAAATGCATTGGATATATACCACTCAATCAATAGAACAGTTGAATGGAAAACAGAGGAGTGAGATGGAATTGAACTCGGGTCCCTATCAAGATTGCCTGGGGTAGTATTGAATCCCCCACGACTTCTGTAGGGGTCAATGTCAGGGACGTGAAAAATCATCGATGACAGCTTTTCTGTACGTGTCGTCCGTCTTCTCGTCCCTTAAGGAACGCAATCTTGTCGCCCATTGACTCAGTTAGCGCCCAATCGGACCATATCTCTCCCAGCAAGAGTTATCGCCCTGACAGCTGTGGAAGTGTCTGCATGGAGCCCGAAACAAAGCCAGCCTGATAAATACCTCGGTGTACGTTCGCACAAGCCCGCCCTTTCCAGTCCATCCTTCCCTCTGATTGAAACAGGCGCAATTCAGTTTGTTGGTGTTTTGCCTACATCATCGAACATCGAAGAAGATTCTACGGGAAGATGTCTTCTTCAGGGTTCTCACCGGTTCTCCTCCTGGCCTGTCTGCCTGCTGTGGCATGTGAGTAAACCAAGAACATGTCTTTGTGGCGGGTTTTTAAATTATTTAAATGTCATCCATAAACTGTGAAGTATTATTCAGGACATAACTGTAAAGTATTTTTCAATGACTATAACGTCACACACATACACTTCGAGCGTTCTCCATAGACTTTAGAGCGTTATCTATTGACTTGGGTCTCTCTTGGGGCAACCTTAGCTTCTGTGTCCGTCTGATGCACCTTCACAAAGGACTTGTCTCGGTAGTCGTGGTAAGTGCACATGGATGGATGGATGGATGGATGGATGGAAAGATGGATGGATTGGATGGATGGATGGATGGATGGATGGATGGATGGATGGATGGATGAATGGATTGGATGGATGGATGGATACATGGATGGATAGATGGATGGATGGATAGATGGATGAATGGATGGATGGATGGATGGATGGATAGATGGATGAACGGATGGATAGATGGATGGATGGATGGATGGATGAAGTTATGCAGCCTACCAGCCTTTTGTAGGCTATGTAAGGCAATTGAGCACAAAACTCACTAAAATAGTTCAGAGTAAGCGCCAAATCAAGTTACGATGTCCCTTGTTTTACGCCTCTTACAAATCACATAATGATACATGGTGGGTCTATTCTGGCCCCCAACTCAAAGGGGGAATGGATAGATAGATGGATGGATGGATGGATGGATGGATAGATGGATGGATGGATGAAGTTTTGCAGCCTACCAGCCTTTTGTAGGCTATGTAAGACCATTGAGCACAAAACTCACTAGAATAGTTCAGACCAGTCACGATGTTTAGAACTAGTTATACACCTCTTCCAAATATATGTCGGGAGATGCGGTGGGTCTATTCTGACCCCCAACTGACAGGGGGCAGTGCACACATATAGTGATGAAGAAATGCAAAGCACTGGTTACTACTGCATGTCAAACGTTTATTCACCATAAGCTGATACATTCATTTCATATGGGAAATTCTTCAAGACCCCATGCACTTATCAAAGGTCAATCACTGAGCAAAGTTTCACAAGACAATGCAGTGTTTTCCAAATCATTTGAATAAAAGAAAAAGATTTCATTAACATGTGTGATGGAAGCATTGTACAGAGAGCATGAAGCATGCACACACACACACATACACACACACACTCTGTCTCTCTTTTTCTCTCTCGCATTCTGATGGGGGGGAAAAATCCCTTTAAAAAATGTGTGAGGACACGTTGTGGACTCACACAAAAATTCTGGATCCAGGACCAAAAAACACACATTAGGGCAGTTTAGTCATGGTTTCCTTAACTACTAGCATTTTACAAATCTTGTAGGGAGATCAGGGGGTTCAATTCTCACCCTCCGATCAACAAAGGGATGGATGGATGGTGTTTTACGGTCTATCTGCCTTGGCAGGCTATGTAAGGCCATTAAGCACAAAAATCACTAGAAAAGTTTAGAGTAGACGCAATTCAAGTCACGGTGTGCCTAGTTATTCGCCTCTTACGAATCACATAGGGAGACGCGGTGGGTCAATTCTTACCCTGAACCCACAGGGAGAGACAGATTTGCTGGCAAGTAATAAAAGAAGTCTTCTCGTTAGCCATCTCCCCATGATGATGGCGAGTGTGCACTCTGTATTATAGTCTTTTTACAAGATAAACAAGAGAGGACTACATTTAGCATTCCATGCAAATCATTTTTACACTTACTTACTTACTTACGCCTTTGACCCCTCCTGGGGCATAGGCCGCAAACAAGGGTTCTCCAGCCATCCCGGTCCTGAGCAATCTTCTCCAACTGTCCCCAGGAGTGGCCTGTTCTCTTGACATCGGCGTCCAAGTCTCGGCGCCAACTGTTGCGAGGTCCACCTCTCTTTCTCTTCCCTTGTGGTCAGGGCACACATTACGCAAACCGGTCTCAAACACCACCAGACAGTCCCTTTCATTTTTACACACTAAAAAAACATTTTCTCCAAGGAGATACTATTACATGTTCATCCTGGGCTTGTTGCCCAAGGATTCAATTTGCTTTTCTTTATACAAAAAATTGCTTTCCTAATTATCTGAGGCTGATGACATCATTGACACACTCCTCTAATCCCAAAGACACTGGTAAAGTACATACACTGTCATCACATTGCACCATATCATATAGCCTCTGGCTTCTGGAGTCCGACATTGCTGCTACAGCAGAGCCCAGCAGCTAGATGATAATGCTACCGGATGTGTAGGTTGTGTGTGTATGTGTGCATGTAGTGTTTGCATGTGTGTGTGTAGTGTGTGCATATGAGTAGTGTTTGAAGGGGGGGGGGGGGGGTTGTGTGTGTATTGTTTGCCTGTGTGTAGTGTGTATATGTAGTGTGTGTAGGCATGTGTGTGAGTGTGTGTGTGTAGTGCGAGTGTAGTGTGTCCAAATGTGTAAGTGTGTGTGTGTGTTTGTGAAGAGTGAGTGTGTGCGTTGTGTATGTAGTCTGTGTGAATGTGTAGTGTGTGTGTGTGTGTGTGTAGTGCATCTGCATATGTGCAGTGTGTGTGCTTGTGTAGTGTTATATGTACAGTGTGTGTGTGTAGTGTGTTTGTAGTGTGTGTGTGTGTGTGTATAGTGTGTGTGCATGTGTGTGTGTATGTATGTGTGTGTGCATATTTGCATATGTGTAGTGTGTGTGTAGTGTGTGTGTGTGTAGTGTGTATGCATGTGTGCACGTGCATGTGAGTGGTGTGTGCATGTGAGTGGTGTGTGCATGCATGCACCGTGTGGTTCCAGCCTCATACTTGATGCGACTATTGCAGTCTTCCCATAGCTCTGCATTCCACAGAAATCACACGTCTGTCCTTTCCTTCCACACAGGCGGTGTACAGAGTTCAACAGTTGTGCAGTAGAGTCAACCCATCACTGTCTTATATCAATTCACAATCTCCCCCATCTCTCCTTCTCTCCTGGGGCTGTGTATGGTGACTCATTTTTCCTCTCTGTCTCTCTCTCTCTTTCTTCACACACACACCCACACACACCCCCACACACACCCCCCTCCCCCCCCCCTCCCTCTCTCTCTCTCTCTCTCTCTCTCTCTCTCTCTCTCTCTCTCTCTCTCTCTCTCCACTTATTCGTTCATTTCTCTTCACTCTCTCTGCTCACTCAATCATCTCTCTCTCCACACACACAAAAACACACCCAGACACACACAAACACACACACATACACACACTCACACAAATACCACACACAAACACACACACACACACTCTTTACCACACATACACACACACATGCTCCTCTCTCTCTCACACACACACACACACACACACACACACACACACACACACACGCACACACACACACACACACACACACATGCACACACACACATACACACACACACACACACACACACACATTACAATCACTCTTCACCACACATATACACACAAACACGCGCTCGCACACACACACACACACACACACACACACACACACACACACAGACACACACACACACACACACACACAAACACACACACACACACACACACACACAGACACACACACACACACACACACACACACACACACAGACACACACACACACACACACACACACACAGACACACACACACACACACACACACACACACACACACACACACACACACACACACACACACACACACACACACACACAGACACACACACACACACACACACACACAGACACACACACAACACACACACAGACACACACACACACACACACACACACACACACACACACACACACACACACACAATTGCACACATACTCATGTGGTCTCTTTAGACTCACATATCTACACATCGATGCCAAACTCTACGACATACTGCTTGGGGGAAATTTCAGAGGCTACATCTGACAAGAATTCCAAGAGGAGGGGAGTATATTCAACTCATGAAGGGGGGAATATTCAACTCATGGAGAGAAGAGGGGGGTGTTTTCAACTCGTAGAGAGTAGGGGGTGTTCCCTTTTTCAGCTCGTAGCAAGAGGTGGGGTTTTTCTTTCAAATGGTGTTCCTAGCCATTCCAGAAAGCCATCTTGCTACGAAGAGGGTTTCGTGGCCGTGAAGAAGACGCTGTGGTAAGTGTACTGGAGCATAGACT
>JAWQFJ010000352.1:17500-22500 GCA_034096865.1 Theodoxus fluviatilis
TTCCTAATGCTATCCCTGCATAAGCAATGAGTACAAAAAGTTATATAGTGGATTGCTCAAGTGGGAAGATGGGGCAGGGAAGATGGGGCAGGGAAGATGGGGCAGGGAAGATGGGGCGGGGAAGTTGGGGGGGGAAGATGGGGCGGGGAAGATGGAAGATGGGGCAGGGAAGATAGGGCGGGGAAGATGGGGCGGGGAAGATGGAAGATGGGGCAGGGAAGATAGGGCGGGGAAGATGGAAGATGGGGCAGGGAAGATAGGGCGGGGAAGATGGAAGATGGGGCAGGGAAGATAGGGCGGGGAAGATGGGGCAGGGAAGATGGGGCAGGGAAGATGGGGCAGCACACACTTTGTTGATTACCAGACTTCTTCCCTCTTTCCTTCTTTTGTTTTGCATGATGACAAAAAAAATTTACGGTCAGCAGAAATAAAAAGGACAAGTGGGGTTACCGTAACCACAAAAAAATGTTGGGTGGGGGGGGGGTGGTGTGGTGGTGGTGGCAAGCCACTGTGGGTGAGCAGGCACCACTCAAAACACTGGACTACACCAAAGACACTATCTAACGGGACCGGCAGCTTCACTGAATTGCGAGAGAGGTCGTGATTCTCGGGAATATCACTTCTGGTGAGCCACTATTTTTCAATAGCTGCGCTGTTTGCTCTCCAATGAAAGCTCACTAACTTATATTATCAATTTGTCAATCTGAAGAATACTTCTTGATGACAAGTACAGCACCTAAATTTTTGCAATAAAACTAACGGCAATTCTGAAAAATCATGCGCACATTCCCGCACTGGTCTGACAAATGTAAACAAATTGATCGACTATGAATTCTTGCTTCATTATGTTCAAAGCGTCTTTGATTACGAAAGTAATACATTACTTTCTTTCAATCTTCAATTTAATTAAATGTGGATACACATGAAAAACACTACTATGTGAAAACACGATTATTACTAGTCCACTGCAGCTTTCATTCTACCGGGAGCAATGTTCCCACGAACGTCAAAACGTCACAAGAGGCCAAATGACAAATCGCGTCAGAACTGCAGAAGCTGGCGGTCCCATTAGATAGCGTCTTTGACTACACTGACAACGCACTCACCAAGGTTCACCCACAGGCCCCCGGGCTTGAGGATTCGGTAGAAGCGCTCTATGTAGTCGATGATGTTGTGTGCTGTGTCGATGAAGAATACAGAGGCTATGCAGTCCCACGAGTCTGAAAAACCACACAAACACAAAACTTTTCACAACATCGCTCATGACCAGTCCACTGCTCTAGATTCCACACACGTTTCAAGACACATGACAGAATCTTGTTGAATCTTGTTTAAAAAGTGCATTAGTATCAATTTCATGTTCAATCAGTGTCTGAGCAAGTTTGTTTCCATTTAAAATCTTAGAAAGGCTTGCCAGTTTTTTCAACTCCATTGGAGTGCCGGGTTCTTCTGAAAAACAGTGTGGCACAAATGACTTGCCTCATCACCTGCGTCTTCTGGAGACAGGTGCACAAGTCTAGTCTGGTTCTGGACACAAAACCCTTATCTTACTCAAAGTCTGGAGACTGGAATCGCAGATTTATTTACTTGCCACCTGCCCACTCCATCAGATTCCCCTCAAACAGAGAGAGACTCCTCTGCATCCCTTGTTTACAGGCGTCTCTGTCTACAGCAGCTGCCTTCTAGATTCCACATGTTCCACACCGACACTTTCAGCTTGTGTTATTGAGACAGCCAATCACAATTTGCGTTAGCGGAGCAAGAGCATCAGTAGTGCTCTGCAGTGGGGTGCAGTACATATGCAGCCATCAGGACTTATTGGACACTCCTCAGTGGCATTTTGGGCTGCTTGGGGCCAGTACTGGAGCAGGCCCCGAAAGCTCCACAAAGCGATGCTGGCTGTCTGTGTATGGCACTGTCTGTGTATGGCACTGTCTTTGTATGGCACTGTCTGTGTATGGCACTGTCTGTTATGGCACTGTCTGTGTATGGCACTGTCTTTGTATGGCACTGTCTGTGTATGGCACTGTCTTTGTATGGCACTGTCTGTGTATGGCACTGTCTGTGTATGGCACTGTCTGTGTATGGCACTGTCTTTGTATGGCACTGTCTGTGTATGGCACTGTCTGTTATGGTGCTGTCTGTGTATGGCACTGTCTGTGTATGTCACTGACTGTGTATGGCACTGTCTGTGTATGGCACTGTCTGTGTATGGCACTGTCTTTGTATGGCACTGTCTTTGTATGGCACTGTCTGTGTATGGCACTGTCTGTTATGGTGCTGTCTGTGTATGGCACTGTCTGTGTATATCACTGGCTGTGTATGGCACTGCTTGTGTATGCCACTGACGGTGTATGGCACTGTCTTTGTATGGCACTGTGTATGGCACTGACTGTGTATGGCGCTGTCTGTGTATGGCACTGACTGTGTATGCCACTGACGGTGTATGGCGCTGTCTGTGTATGGCACTGTCTGTGTATGGCACTGTCTGTGTATGGCACTGTCTGTGTATGGCACTGACTGTGTATGGCGCTGTCTGTGTATGGCACTGACTGTGTATGGCACTGTCTGTGTATGGCACTGACTGTGTATGGCGCTGTCTGTGTATGGCACTGTCTGTGTATGGCACTGTCTGTGTATGGCACTGTCTGTGTATGGCACTGACTGTGTATGGCGCTGTCTGTGTATGGCACTGACTGTGTATGGCACTGTCTGTGTATGGCACTGACTGTGTATGGCGCTGTCTGTGTATGGCACTGACTGTGTATGGCACTGACTGTGTATGGCACTGACTGTGTATGGCACTGACTGTGTATGGCGCTGTCTGTGTATGGCGCTGTCTGTGTATGGTGCTGTCTGTGTATGGCACTGTCTGTGTATGGCCCTGATTGTGTATGGCACTGACTGTGTATGGAGCTGTCTGTGTATGGCACTGACTGTGTATGGCACTGTCTGTGTATGGCGCTGTCTGTGTATGGTGCTGTCTGTGTATGGCACTGTCTGTGTATGGCCCTGATTGTGTATGGCACTGACTGTGTATGGAGCTGTCTGTGTATGGCACTGACTGTGTATGGCGCTGACTGTGTATGGCGCTGTCTGTGTATGGCGCTGTCTGTGTATGGCACTGACTGTGTATGGCACTGACTGTGTATGGCGCTGTCTGTGTATGGCACTGACTGTGTATGGCACTGACTGTGTATGGCGTGTCTGTGTATGGCACTGACTGTGTATGGCGCTGACTGTGTATGGCGCTGTCTGTGTATGGCACTGACTGTGTATGGCACTGACTGTGTATGGTACCGACTGTGTATGGCGCTGTCTGTGTATGGTACTGTCTGTGTATGGCACTGACTGTGTATGGCACTATGTCACTGACTGTGTATGTCACTGACTGTGTATGGCGCTGTCTGTGTATGGCACTGACTGTGTATGGCACTGACTGTGTATGGCGCTGTCTGTGTATGGTGCTGTCTGTGTATGGCACTGACTGTGTATGGCGCTGACTGTGTATGGCGCTGTCTGTGTATGGCGCTGTCTGTGTATGGCACTGACTGTATGGCACTGACTGTGTATGGCGCTGACTGTGTATGGCGCTGTCTGTGTATGGCACTGACTGTGTATGGTACCGACTGTGTATGGCGCCGTCTGTGTATGGTTCTGTCTGTGTATGGCACTGACTGTGTATGGCGCTATGGCACTGACTGTGTATGTCACTGACTGTGTATGGCGCTGTCTATGGCACTGACTGTGTATGGCACCGACTGTATGGCGCTGTCTGTGTATGGTGCTGTCTGTGTATGGCACTGACTGTGTATTGCACTGACTGTGTATGGCGCTATTTCACTGTCTGTGTATGGCACTGTCTGTGTATGGCACTGACTGTGTATGGCACTGTCTGTGTATGGCACTGTCTGTGTATGGCGTGTCTGTGTATGGCACTGTCTGTGTATGGCGCTGACTGTGTATTGCACTGCCTGTGTATGGCACTGACTGTGTATTGCACTGTCTGTGTATGGCACAGTCTGTGTATGGCGCTGTCTGTGTATGGCACTGACTGTGTATGGCACTGACTGTGTATGGCACTGCCTGTGTATGGCACTGACTGTGTATTGCACTGTCTGTGTATGGCACAGTCTGTGTATGGCACTGTCTGTGTATGGCGCTGACTGTGTATTGCACTGCCTGTGTATGGCACTGACTGTGTATGGCACTGTCTGTGTATTGCACTGACTGTGTATGGCACTGACTGTGTATTGCACTGACTGTGTATGGCGCTATTTCACTGTCTGTGTATGGCACTGTCTGTGTATGGCACTGACTGTGTATGGCGCTGACTGTGTATGGCACTGACTGTGTATGGCACTGACTGTGTATGGCGCTGTCTGTGTATGGCACTGTCTGTGTATGGCACTGTCTGTGTATGGCGCTGTCTGTGTATGGCACTGTCTGTTATGGTGCTGTCTGTGTATGGCACTGTCTGTGTATGGCACTGTCTGTGTATGGCACTGTCTGTGTATGGCGCTGTCTGTGTATGGCACTGTCTGTGTATGGCGCTGTCTGTGTATGGCGCTGTCTGTGTATGGCGCTGTCTGTGTATGGCACTGTCTGTGTATGGCGCTGACTGTGTATGGCACTGTCTGTGTATGGCACTGTCTGTGTATGGCGCTGTCTGTGTATGGCGCTGTCTGTGTATGGCACTGTGTATGGCGCTGTCTGTGTATGGCACTGTCTGTGCATGGCACTGTCTGTGTATGGCACTGTCTGTGTATGGCACTGTCTGTGTATGGCGCTGTCTGTGTATGGCACTGTCTGTGTATGGCACTGTCTGTGTATGGCGCTGTCTGTGTATGGCACTGTCTGTGTATGGCACTGTCTGTGTATGGCACTGACTGTGTATGGCACTGACTGTGTATGGCACTGTCTGTGTATGGCACTGTCTGTGTATGGCGCTGTCTGTGTATGGCACTGTCTGTGTATGGCGCTGTCTGTGTATGGCACTG